>PKML01071751.1:840303-857341 GCA_002933935.1 Eutrema yunnanense | reverse complement strand
CACAAAACATGGAGAACTATTTAAAATACAAAATTTGAAATACGAAATAAAGAAGGATATAGCAGATATATGGCCTAAACTATAAAAAAACACAAGCGATCCTGTAGAAACGGAATTACTATTTCCAGTCACCGTGACGGCTGGACTATTTCCAGCAACCGAGACAACCTAACCCAAAAACAACAACAAATAAGTCAAAAAGCAAACATTAGAGTGAGTAGATGTTGTAAACAAATATAAGTTACAAACAAAGACCACGGGAATAGTGAGAGAAAGCTAACAAAAGAAACAAAAAAGGGAAAAAACGGATCCAAGGTAAAAGGCAAGCAAAGGAAAAGAAAGGGAATAAAACGATGAACATCACAAAGAAAAAAAAAAGCATACCCTGGATGACCTAACTACGATCGCAAAAGATATACTAAACGAAAATAAACGAAGATATATTTATAATCATCAAAGAAGTAGGGTTTCGAGTAAAATAAGTAGGGTTTTTGTATTTTATTTTTTGACACACCGGCGGCCGATCTAAAAACAAAAAATCAAAGACGGAAAAAACAAAGACAGACTTTAGCCCAGTCCAAGCATATAAAGCCAAACAAATCGGTATTATGCAACATGTACCGGTAGACAAATCGGTAGAATGTAATTATTTTATAAACTTAATTTAGACCGAAAACTTAATTTAGGCCGATCAAAAGGGTATTGAAGTCTTTTTGGTGAGGGATAAGAGGATAATTAACCACCCCTAGAATGAATGAGAGAGCTCGAAAGCTAAAACTCACTTTGCTTATATTATATATGATTAAAACAAATAATGTAATCATTGATTTATTTGACATCAATTAACTAAAATTAATAATAATTTATCTTAAGTTGCATCATTTAAGATAAATGGATATAAAATAAAATTTTCACATCAATCAAACAAGTGATATATATTTTTAATTGATTTTAACATCACTTAAATAAAATAGTGATTTACACTCTATGACACTTTCTCATATTCAGTTTACAAAAATGACATTTTGTGACATATAAAATATTTAAATTAATCTTCTATTATTATTCCCAAAACACAAATCAATTTTGTGACATATGAAATATTTCTCATATTTTCTATGCTTTTTGACATATGAAATATTTAAATTAATCTTCTATTATTATTCCCAAAACACAAATCAATTTTTTTTTTCACACCGCAATTATTTTGTTTTGCTTATTTTTTCTCATAAAAAAATAATTTCACAATTTTGTTTACACTATAAATTATATTTTGTTTTCTCTATACTTTGATACCCATTTCATAATATTTTACTTACATGTGGTTCGAACACATTGACTGAATGCATGCGTATCCATATAGATGCCTAAACGTATACACATTTAAATTGTTAGACATATGCGTATCCACGCGCATATCGTCCACATGTACGCAACTACATGGATGTGTATGCGTATCCACATGCATATCGTCCACGTGTACGCAACTACATGGATATCCATGCGTATCCACGCGAATATTGTACACGTATACACAACTACATGGATACACATGCGTCCTATCCACAAGATTTGACTTCCGAGCCATGAATTTTCTTGTTCGGGTTATCGTTACTGTTGCGATTATTCACATTATCTAACCTTGACTTGAGCTCCGATCAAACGCACACCTATGAAAGCGAGAGAAAGAGATACGCGATTGCAGGAAAAATAAAGACACGAGAGAATGTTATCCAATTCAGGTGCAAAACCGCAACCCTACGTCTGTCCGAGGACTCTTCGGAATTCACTAAGAACCACCGTACAATCGTTGTCTCTCTCACCGGAAAACCCCGAGATACTGCTTTCACTCACCGGAAAACTCTCCTTGTTTTCTCTCATCGATACAATCTAAATTTCTCTCTGAAATTATAATTGATCTCACTTAACCACAACAACGACTCTACCCAACAATATATCTCACTCCAATTTGCAACGATCTATAACAGACTCATCGCACGAGCTACACCTTCTCAACGGTAAAGTCGATGCTCTTGAATCTTCTTTTGATCAACAAGACGATGACCAAAAAAACGACGACGTGTTGTAGTTTTAGTAAACCAACACTTAGGCCCAGAAATCAATCCCTGATTTCTGCACCGGTTTACTTCAAATTCTTAAACCAGAATTTTTTCTTCTGGTTATATCAACCAATATCCGACAAACTGCACCTTGGTTGATAAACCATCTCACATGTGCTCTTAGTGAAACCGACCTCGATTTTCCTCTGATCATCCATCAGAGACACTGAGCAAGCTCATCAGCTTCTTGAACTTGCCAACTGGCAACACCTTCGTGAAAATATCCGCATGATTATCATTCGTATGAATCTTAGAAACCTGCACTTCATCATCTTTAACTCTTTCTCTTATGAAACAGAGCTTCACATCCATATGCTTAGTCCTCTCATGATGGACATTATTCTTTGCCAAAGCCAAAGCACTCTGAGAATCACAAAAAATTTCAATCTTCTCTTGTGGATAACCAAACTCACTGCTCAACCTCTTAGCCAGACTGCTTCTTTTGCAGCTTCTGTCATCGACACATATTCTCATTCAGAAGTTGATAACGCCACAACTTTTTGAAGACTTGACTTCCAGCTAATGACACTCCCACTAGAGACAAAAGCATAACCCGAAATAGATCTTCTTCGATCTAAATCTGCAGCATAATCAAAATAAAAAAATCCACAAATCTTGAAATCTGAACCTTTCTTAAACATCAGACTCATCTTCTTAGAGTCTTGGATGTACCGCAACACCCACTTCACTGCATTCCAATGCATCTTCACTGGTTTACTCATAAACCTACTTACTAAGCCGACTGGATATGCAAGATCAGGTCTAGTTCCAATCATTCCATACATGATACTACCAACAACATTACAATATGGAACTGACCTCATAAAATCATCTTCTTCATCAAGTCGCTCTTCTGTAGCAGATGCAAGCTTGAAATGAGCTCTCATTGGCGTGTTGATTGCCTTTGCTTCATCCATATTATAGATCTTAAGAACTTTCTCCATGTAACTTTCTTGAGATAATTTCAGAGTCTCCAAGTTCCGATCTCTGATAATATATATTCCAAATATTTTTCTTGCAGCTCCGAGATCCTTCATCTTAAACTTAGAGCTTAGTTGTTCTTTCAGAGCTTTAATAACCTCCATATCTTTGCAAGCAACCAGCATATCGTCTACATATAGCAAGAGATAGAAATATGTACCTGAGATGCATTTGATATAAACACACTGATCATGAATGTTTCTCTTGAAGCCAATCTCCATCATGAACGTGTTGAACTTCTGGTTCCACTGTCTCGGACTCTGCTTTAGTCCATACAGTGATTTCTTAAGCATGCATACGTAATCCTCCTTTCTTTTTTCCTCACACACTTCGGGTTGTGCCATGAAAATTTCTTCTTTTAAGTCACCATGTAAGAACGATGTCTTCACATCTAGTTGTTTAAGCTCCAAGTTTTCATTCACCACTAAGGACATCAAATATCTGATTGAGACATGCTTGACAACCGGAGAAAAAATCTCATTATAGTCCACACCTTCTTTTTGAGCATAGCCTTTGGCTACAAGCCTTGCTTTAAACCGTGGCTCTTCTACTCCTGGAATTTCTGGCTTTCTTTTAAAGATCCATCTGCAACATATTATTTTTCTCCCTTTTGGTTTTGGAACCAATATCCAGGTAAAGTTCTTTCCCAGAGAGGACATCTCTTCATCTGATGCCAGTCTCCATTTTTCTTTTGTGGATCTCTCATCGCAGCTTTGAAATCAGATGGCTCAGCTGAATCTCCATCTTCTGATGCAAATAAACCCATGTGAAAAAATCATCATACTTTGGAGGAGGTCTTATATCTCTTCTTTGTCGATCACGAGCCAGACGATAACCATCCGTACTTGGCTCTTGTTCTGTATCACTTCCTGATACATCTCTTTCACTGTCTAGATTTACCAGTTCTGTACTAGACCCATCAGTGACTCCTTGAGTCTCTACCTGACTTTTTCCACATGAACTTGTATCCTGTTGTTTAGAAATACCAAGTTCTATATCTAGAAAAGTAGTGTTCTTCTCTCTGACTGCATCACCATGTTTTAGCAAATCTTTGTAACATTCATCTTCTTTAAACGTTATATTTCAACTGATGATGCACTTCTTATCCTCCAAAGACCACACCTTATATCCTTTAAGAAATGCAGAGTATCCAATAAAGATTCTTTTCCTTGCTCTTGGTTGCAATTTGCCATATCTAAGTAAAAATAACAAACACATCCAAATTTCCTCAAGTGATGAAAGCTCGGTGTTGCTTTTGACCAAACCTCTTCTGGAATCTTACCATGTATAGTTGTAGAAGGAGTCCTATTAATCAAGTAGACTGCAATATTCACTGCCTCTGCCCAGAAGACTTTTGGAAGACCAAATTCACTCAAGATGCTTCCTACTCTTTCAAGTATAGTCTTGTTCATTCTCTCAACAATACCATTTTGTTGTGGTGTGTGAGGAATGTTCATGTGTCTAGCAATTCCATTCTCTACGCATAAACTGTCAAACTTTTTATTACAAAACTTCAACCCATTGTCAGTCATTAGCTTCTTAACCATTAACCTTGGTTGATTCTCAACTACCAGCTTCCATTCCATAAACTTTTCAAATGCTTGATCTTTGGACCTCAGAAAATAAACCCAGACTTTCCTAGAATAATCATCAATCAGACTCAGGAAGTAATGACACTTACCAAGTGATTGAAGAACTGTTGGAGAGCCCCACAAGTCTGCATGAATGTACTCCAAACAAACCTTGATTGTGTGTTGACCAGATGAGTAACTCTGTCGATGAGCTTTACCAAATATGCAGCTCTCACATAACTGAATATTTGACACCTTTGACTTGTCCATATATCCTTTCTTCACCATGATGTCTATACCCTTCTGGCTGACGTGTCACAGTCTACTGTGCCAGAGATTTGTGTCATCTTTGACACCAACCATGTGAACTTTCCCAACATAACTGCTTCCATGTAGAAAATACAGCTTCTGTGTTCTCTTTGCAGTTAAAACAGACTTTCCACCCTTCTTGACTTGCAGAAGACCATTCTCAGAAGTAAACATGCACCCTTGTTCCTCAAATGACCCCAAAGATAACAAATTTCTTGAGAAATCAGGAACATATCGAACTTCCTTAACCAAGACATAATTACCTTCTGAAGTCTTTAGCCGTATAGCACCTATACCCATCACTGTGGAAACTGTTTCATTTGCCATCCTTACAGATCTTGCAGTAAACTCTTCCAGGTCAACAAACCAATCTCTTCTCGGAGTCATATGAAAAATACAGCCTTTATCCAAGATCCATATTTCATTGAAATCACATGCTTCAACCATATTAACTTTTGACACCACCAGAGACTCGATGAACTCAACACCAGTCACCGCAGATGATTCTCCTGTCACATGGGTTATGTTCTTGCTTTGTTGGTTTATTTTCTTAGGACAATCCTTCTTGAAGTGACCCTCTCCACCACATATCCAACAAGTGTAGACTCCTGTCTTTCATTTGTTCTACTTAGATTTGTTGTTCTGCTTACTCGAATTATAGTCCTTTGTGATCTTTCCCTTCAAGTTTGAATTTGAGTACAACACTTCTCCCTGAGCCTTGTTTCCTTTTCCATTTGTCAAATCAAGTTGCTTGGAATGTATGAAGTTAATAACGCTATCAAGAGTCATATCAGCCTTGAAATATTTCAGTGTATCCCGAAGCTGTTCAAAGTGCTTTGGCAGAGACTTTAAGAGCAAAATCGCATGATCTTCATCCGGAACTTCCACCATAATATTCCCTAGATCCATTATTATCCTCAAGAACTCATCAATGTTGTTCTCTATAGGCACATACTCGTTCATTCTAAAACCGTAGAGCCGTTGCTTCAGATACATCCTATTTGGCAAGGACTTAGACATATATTGATCATCTAAGATCTTCAACATACCAACTGCAGTTTTCTCTTTGATGATCTTCCTCATAATCTTATATGTAACACTCATGACAATCGTATTGCGTACCTTTTTTTGTTTCTCAGCTAGTGAAGGATCGGCTTTCTCTGAAACTTCAGCTGCTTCCGCACCTTTCACCTTCGGATCCTCATCCTTAACGGATTTGGCCTTCTTCATCTCTTATTTACGTTGAATCTTGAACGCCTTTATCAACCCGAGGAGATCTAGATTCGCAAACAACCTATCCCTCCACATGTTGTAGTCGATCACACCATTGAACTTTTCCATCTCGATCTTTGCGGAAGACATCGTGAGGAAACAATCAATCTCAGCGGTAAGAAAAACAAGCTAGATCATTCCCAATCTTCCTGACCTACGCTCTGATACCACGTGTTGCGATTATTCGCATTGTCTAACCTTGACTTGATCTTCGATCAAACGCACAACTATGAAAGCGAGAGAAAGAGATAAGCGATTGCAGGAAAAATAAAGACATGAGAGAATGTTATCCAGTTATGGTGCAAACCGCAACCCTACGTCTGGCCGAGGACTCCTCGGAATTCACTAAGAACCACCGTACAACCGTCGTCTCTCTCACCGAAAAACCCCGAGACACTGCTTTCACTCACCGAAAAACTTTCCTTGTTTTCTCTCACCAATACAATCTAAATTTCTCTCTGAAATTACAATTGATCTCACTTAACCACAACAACGACTCTACCCAATAATATATCTCACTCCAATTTGCAATGATCTGTAACAAACTCATCGCGTGAGCTACACCTTCTCAACGGTAAAATCGATGTTCTTGAATCTTCTTTTGATCAACAAAACGATGACCAAAAAAATGACGACGTGTTGTAGTTTTAGTAAACTAGCACTTAGACCCATAAATCAATCCCTGATTTCTGCACCGGTTTATTTCAAATTCCTAAACCGGAATTTCTTCTTCTGGTTATATCAACCAATATCCGACAGTTACCCTTCTTCTTAACAAAAGAGAAATATATTCACAACGGGGCATAAATACGACGTCGAAATTTTTTCCGACGGATATTCAACAACTTTTCGACGGAGATTCCAACTACAATGCCCGTCGGAAAGTCCTCGGAAAATTTCCGACGGATATCCGATAACTTTCCGACGGGGCATTTGATAGAGGTCCCGTGCTTTGAATCCCTCAAAGCCAAGACAATAAGATAATAAGATTTCCAAACTTGATTAAGCTAAGAACAAGAACATAAGATTTTTCTTTTGGGTAGATGAGTATACCTCTTTTTGTTCTTTTCATTGATTAAAATAGGAATAAAGAAAGATGGAGTCGTGGACTCCTTACAATACGGTCAGGATAGAAAATGGAGAACTATTTCCCACAAACAAGGAGGAAGACTAGTTCACATTATTTCAACAAGTAAAACAAATAAATAAAAGACTTGTTCAATCTGCATATTTCTTATTTGATTTTCTCTGTCGAGTTGACCTCCTTATTTCTACCTCAGCATCTTGACCATCGACATCTTCCTCATATTCCTCTGTTGGCATCCTATCAATATTCTCGCCCTTCAAAAGAACCTTGTCCTCAAGGTTCATGTGAAATTGTGGAAAACTAGCTTGAATGTGTTCATGCTCCTCCTAAGTAGCCTCGTCGATTGGTAATTTTGCCCATTTAATCTACACTTCCGTGAAGCACTTGTTCCCTCTCTGCACTTGTCTCTTTGATAGAACGTCCTTCGGTGACAGTTGTAACAACACATTATCTCAAAACGGCGGCACCTCCAAGGAAAGAGGTTCATCATCACTAATATGTTTCTTAAGTAAGGAAACATGGAACACCGGATGGATACGCGAACCTTCTGATAATTTTAGACGATACGCAACTTGCCCGATACGACGTTCACCCTGAAATGGCCCATAAAACCGGTTTGCTAACTTCTGGGATGATCGTCAAAATACCGATATTTGGCGATATGGCTGAAGTCGAAGAAAGACCCAATCACCTATTGCAAATTCGATCTCCCTACGTTTCAAGTCAGCTCTCTGTTTCATCATGTTATTCGCAGCCTGGAGATGTTGTTTCAATTCGTCCATCAGCTCATCTCTTTCCTGCAACTGTGCATCAATTTCTTCCACCAATGTCGACCCAATTTCATACATGGGCATCAATGACGGTGGTCTGCCATATAAAGCTTCGAACGGTGTTGTGCCTGTCGTTGAATGAAATGTCGTATTGTACCAATACTCAGCCCACGACAAGAACCCACTTCACTCTTTTGGTATGTGTTGTACAAAATATCGTAGAAACTGTTCCATACATCGATTAACGACTTCGGTTTGACCGTCTGTTTGCGGATGATACGCCGTTGACATACAAAGCATAGTTCCCGAGAGTTTCCCGAGAGTTTCCAAAATTCTTGCCAAAATTTGCTGAGAAGAAAAGGATCGCGATCGCTGAGAATATAATGAGGCATACTGTGAAGTTGAACAACATCTTCAATGAACTTATACGCTATTACCGATGTTGGGTATGGGTGAGTCAATGCAACGGGGTGCGCCGATTTGCTAAGGTTATCAACAACGACCATGATGGAAGTGTGACCGTGAGATCACCGTAGTCCATCCACGAAATCCATGGATACATCCTCCCAAAGACGACACGGTATTGGTAACGGCTGAAGAAGGCCGGCAGGAGACAGAGTATGAGTCTACGCTCTCTCACACGTGTCACATTTTGAAACATACCCTGGCACCACCTTGTTCATTGACGGCCGATAGAACTCTCGAGATAACCGTTTGTGAGTGCGCAGAACACAGGAGTGACCACCCATTGGAGTAGCGTGATGCTCATGAAGTAGCTGGCGGATCAGCTGTGAGTTCGGCGGAATCACCACACGGTTGTTATAGCACATAAGTACATCTTTCCAAGCATATGGATGACCTGGTTTTTCAGCAGCGACCTTGCTGATGCATAGTAGATATGGATCAGTCTTCGTCAACGTACGGAGATCTTCCCATAGAGAGACTTGAGAGACTGATATCGTGTTCAACACCGGGCTGTTGTGGACACGAGAAAGAGCATCGGCTGCTGAGTTTGCTTTTCCTGGTTTGTAAACGATTTCGTAATCTTACCCGACTAGCTTCCCCATCCACTTTTGTTGTTGGGGCGTAAGGATGTGTTGCTCAAATTAATATCGTAAGCTGTGTTGATCAATTTGAATAGTCAAACGCCTCCCCAGCAAATACGGGCGCCACGTACGAATCGTGACAATGATAGCCAACATCTCACGTGCATATGTTAACCATGTCTTCGTTGTCACACCCAGTAATATGCTAATAAATGCCATATGTTGATCATTTTGAGATAGGCCAGCGCCGATACCTTCCCCAGATGCATCAGTTTGAATAACGAATGGTTTAGAAAAATCAGGTAAAGCTAAAGTCGGTGTAGAAGTCATCGCCACCTCGAACTTCTCAAACGCTTGCTCGGCGTCCTCATCCCAAGCAAATTTTCCATTCCGTAACAGATTTGTGAGTGGTCCTGCTATAACACCGTAATCACGCACAAACTTCCGGTAGTACCCCGTCAAACCGAGAAATCCGCAGAGCTCAGTGATGGTAGTGGGGACAGGCCAATCCAACATTGTTTGAATCTTCGAACGATCCGCTCTGACGCCAACGTTGGAAATAATATGGCCCAAGTACTCGAGCTCCTTCTTCCCAAAATCACACTTTTTGAACTTCACCGCGAGTTGATTTTGGCGGAGAATAGTGAAAACTTCCTTCACATGTTGTAGATGTGTTGCCCATGCCGGACTATAGATGACTAGGGGTGTCAATTAGGCCCAAAGCCCGAGGGCCGGCCCGGCCCGACCCTGAAAAACAGCGGGCTCGAGCCTAGAAATATAAGCCCGAAAAAAATCGGGCATTTCGGGCTAATGTGTTTTTCGGGCTTACCCGACCGGGCTCGGGCTAGCCCGTAAAGCCCATAATTTTATATTTTAATTAGTTAGAGATTTTATTTAAACATTTATCTTTCTAAAAATAATAATTTGACATATTTTCTATACATTTCGTGATCCATGTACTATTATCATTCATCCATATTGATTTCATATTTTTAAAATTATTATCTATAGACTTTCAATGACATTTCTAAATGATTTATACATGTCAAAACTTAATATTATTTTACTTTTTTTTATATGTACCTCTTGATGGTGATGAGGATTTAGAAGAAGATGAAAGAGATTCTAATCTAAACTCTACTACCTAGATTTGAAGTGTTTTGATTTTATGTTTTATTTGGTAATACAATTTATTTGAATTTTATTTGTTTTTTTTGTCAAACTTTTGCTTTTAAATTTAATTGGATTTGATATAAAATATTTCAATTTAGATTTATTTTGATATATATTTTGTTTTAATTATTCATCTGAGAATTGTGAATTTTTGTGTTTGTAAATAAAAGAACGAAAAAGTCCGAAAAGTCCTAGAGCCTCGTCCGGGCTGGGCTGGGCTTTAGAATATGGGCCCGATTCTTTTTTGGACGGGGCCGGGCCGGGCTCAAATATATGCGGACTTTACTGGTTTCGGGCCGGATCGGGATATCCCGATTGACATCCCTATAGATGACAATATCATCGAAAAAGACCAAGACAGATTTCTGCAGCAGCTAGTGAAAGATTGAGTTCATGAGTGCCTGAAACATCGACGGCGAGTTGCAAAGACCGAATGGCATCACGAGATACTCATAATGCCCATGGTGTGTGCGAAAGGCGGTTTTATGAATACGTGGTGGATGCATACGTAGCTGGTGATATCCAGCTGTCAAATCGAGCTTGGTGTAGAACGCTGCGCCATGTAATTCGTCTAACATGTCATCCACCGTGGGGATAGGTGTCAGAAACCAAGACGTATTAAAGGTTTTCTGTTATTGAATCAATATGTGGAGGCTACATATTTATAGAAGTCATTAAACCTAAGTATGTGCGAGATAAAAGACTAAACTACCCATTACAGAAGTATATACGAATATATCGTTAACACCCCCCTCAAGATGGAGCATGAAGATCACAAATGCCCATCTTGAACTTGAAATTCTCAAATTCTGCACTGCCGAGTGCCTTTGTCATAATGTCCGCGAGCTGAGTCTTCGTAGAGACATGTCGTGTAGCTATGGTACCATCTTTGATGGCGTCACGAACAAAATGACAATCATTCTCAATGTGTTTTGTCCGTTCGTGGAAAACCGGGTTCGCAGCAAGATGAATCGCAGCCTGACTATCGCAATGAAGAGTGATTGGAGCCGAGTGATCAATGCCAAGGCTCAAGAGAAGACACTTAATCCAATTCAGCTCACGAACCGTATATTGCATCGCTCTATATTCGGCCTCGGCGGAAGAACAAGAGACCACATGTTGTAGTTTCGTCTTCCACGAGATCGGAGAGTGACCAAGCTGAATGAAATAACTAGTGAAAGAACGACGGGTGAGAGGACAGCCGGCCCAATCAGAATCACACCAAGCCATCACGGTCAAGGAAGAATCGGCACGAAGAAGAATCCCTTGTTCCGGATTGTTCTTCAGAAAACGAACCACGCGAAGAGCGGCATCCCAATGAACGGTCTTCGGTTGTTGCATAAAACGCGTCAATATATGAATGGCATACGAAATATCAGGCCTAGTGACAGCAAGATAAATCAAACGACCAACCAATCGACGATAACGAGCCGGTGCGGGAAAATCTTCACATGTAGCAAGGGCCAAGCGATGATTCTGTTCGATGGGAAACGCCACCGGTCGTGCACCAAGAAGACCCACTTCCGAGATAATGTCAAGTGTATACTTACGTTGACATAAGTAAATGCCAGAAGGACTCCTCGCAACCTCAATACCCAAGAAATACTTGAGCACTCCCAAGTCTTTCATCCGAAAACAAGAGCTAAGATAGCTTTTGAAGGCTGTGATTAATGCACAAGAACTTCCGGAGATCACCAAATCGTCAACATAAACCAGTACGTACATCTATTCATTATCACGATGGAATGTGAAAAGAGAGTAATCGGAGCGGATTTGAGTAAAACCATAGTCTAATAAGGCGGTAGTGAGCTTCTCAAACCAACATCGAGGCGCTTGTCGTAGACCATAGAGAGATTTGTGAAGACGACAAACCTGGGATGGATCTGATGTCCGAAATCCAGGTGGAAGTTTCATAAAAAACTCTTCATCCAAATCCCCATGAAGAAACGCATTGTGGACATCCATTTGGTGGACCTCCCAATTCTTAGCAGCACTAACCTCAAGACATATTCGCACTGT
The DNA here is from genome assembly GCA_002933935.1 of Eutrema yunnanense. Lineage (NCBI taxonomy): Eukaryota > Viridiplantae > Streptophyta > Magnoliopsida > Brassicales > Brassicaceae > Eutrema > Eutrema yunnanense. The sequence continues at coordinate 844,993 of PKML01071751.1, read as the reverse complement.
CGTCATTTTCGCAACAGGCGCAAAAGTTTCACCAAAATCTTCGCCTTCAATCTGTTTGTTCCCAAGGACAACCAAACGTGCTTTGTACCTCTCGATAGTGCCGTCAGATTTGTATTTGATAGTAAAGACCCACTTACACCCAATCGATGTTTTTCCCAGAGGTAATTGTTCAATGGTCCATGTCTGATTCTCATCTAGAGCTTCGATCTCGTCTTTCATAGCGTTCCGGAAACTTTCATCTTGAACAGCCTGAGAGTATGATTTCGGAATCATTGTGCTTGAAATGGCATGGAGATAAGCACAATGAGATTCTGAAAAACGAGAACTAGAGAGATAATGATCAATTGGATAAGCAGAGGAACCATTCGAATCATGAAGAGTGTCATCGATTTCTCCCTGGACCGTATGGAGTACGTAATCCAGAAGTTTTTGTGGAAGTTTATTTTCACGTTTTCCACGCCCAAGGTCATCGGAATCAGCCAGCATAGGGGAATCTGCGTTCGCAAGCGGTGATGACCCATGGGAAGAAGATATTTCCAAGCCGACAGGAGACACACATGTGGTGTCACTCGGTATTGGAAGGAAATCCGAGGACACGGCCTGATCCGTAAGAACAGGAGGCACAATCTCAACTGTGGTGGAAGTCGAGGGTGCCTCGGCAATAGGATTTCCATCAAATTCATCATCCTCGAAGGAAACTGGGCGAAGAGATGGAGCGGGAGCAGGCGATACAATATCAGAACGAGCAGCCACCAGAAGCGAAGAATACGGGAATTGATCCTCACAAAAAATGACATCGCGAGAGACGGAGATTTTCTTTGTCTCCAAGTCATATACACGCCAGCCCTTTTTCCCGAAAGGATATCCCAAGAAGATCGACTTTTTGCTTCTTGTAGCAAATTTGTCCCCTCCGTGTTGTTGGTTGTGGACGTAACACAAGCATCCGAAAACTCGGAGATGAGACAATGGAGGAGGTCGATTATAGAGTAACTCAAATGGTGTTTTTCCACTAAGAGTGACTGCAGGAGTGCGATTGATGACGTACCCAGCTGCTAAAACGCATTGTCCCCAGAATTCAAGAGGAAGAGAAGCTTGAAAACGAAGAGCGCGCCCAACATTAAGTATATGGCGATGCTTTCTCTCGACTCGACCGTTTTGCTGTGGTGTTCCAACGCAAGAGGTTTCGTGAAGAATGCCATGTTCGCGGAAGAAACCACCAAGACAAATAAACTCTGTCCCGTTATCACTACGGATCGTTTTGACCTGTTTCATGAATTGACGTTCAACCATGGCAATAAAATTCTTTAAACTCATCGGTGCTTGCTGTTTATCGGGTAACAATTAGATCCATAAAGCACGTGAATAATCATCCAGGATGGTAAAAAAATATCGAGAGCCACACATAGCAGGGGTCCGATAGGGTCCCCAAAGATCACAATGCACAACTTCAAAAACATCCTTTGTTTTATTTGAACTCAACGGAAAAGAATCACGAGACTGTTTTGCGCGGATACAAACTTCACACGCCTTTGAATCAAAAATGCTAGAACTACTTAAATCAGAAATAGATAAAAAAATCCATTGCTTTAGATGTTGGGTGCCCCAAACGTCTGTGCCATATATCCAACGTGGTCTTGTGAGACATATGCATTGCCGCGGCAACATCCATACTTCTAAAGAAATACAGTCCATGTTCCTCCTCACCCGCTCCAATCAGCGTCCTCGTAATGCGGTTCTGAATAATGCACAACTTATCAGTGATCTGAAAAACGCAGGCCCGATCACGATTCAATTGAGAAACAAAGATTAAATGACACTTCAAGCCATCAACAAAGAGCACGTTCTGAAGACTGAGATCAGAACCCAACTGTACTAATCCCTGTTTCGTAGACGTGGTGAATCTACCATCCGATAACTTGATCGGAATAGGTGGCATATCAGAAATTTCAGACATTGTGCGAAGAGAACCAGTCATGTGGTTTGAGGCACCAGTATCGATAATCCAGGAAGAAATAGAAATCATACCAGTGAGCTTTGGAGAGGCAAGTTGTTCGCGTTCACTCAGCATCCGAACCAGATGCTGCCACTGTGAGTCACTTAATCCGCTAATTCCAATTCGATCGGCGCCGGTGAGAGTAGCGTGAGCTGATGCAGCATGAGCAGCCTCGACGGCATTGACGCGAGGAGGATATGCCCCTCGTCCACGTCCCAAAGCCTGTTGTGGTGGTGGTGATGGACCAGTTGCAGAGCGTGTCGTACCGCGATCTCCATACCAAGCTGGGTAACCTAATTTGCGAAAGCAAACGTCGGCCAGATGACCCTTTTTGCCACAGTAGGTACACACAGGACGAGGAAGGCCTTTGTTTTGTTCCGAAAAATTTGGTTTTTGAGGCAATGCTTGAACAGCAAAGCTCATCTCCTCTGTCTTTGTAGCGAGAAGACGACTCGTAATTTTTGACTCCTCATCCTGTTGTAACACTTGGTACGCTTCATCCAAAGATGGTAGAGGATCACGAGATAGTAACGAAGATTTCACAGCTCCATAGACGGTCTCGTCGAGCCCCATTAGGAACTGATGAAGTTTGTCTTCCTCACGTTCTTTGGCAAGCTCTTCCATCGTCTTAGCACGCTGATAATCTGCAAGACTTTTCCATAATTGGGTCAACTTTCCATAGTACTCTTGCATCGGAAGTCCCTTTTGATGACAATTTGCAAGTTCCGTCTTGAGACGTTGAACGCGTTGTCCATTCCGAACAGAGAAATGACGCTGAATATGCGTCCACAGATCTGCAGCTATTTCATGAGTGGTTAAAGAAGTACGAAGAGTTTCATCAATCGTCAATTTTAACCACGAAATCACCATGGCGTTGTTCGCCCACCAGTCTTCAAGGTCTCCGGAATTTGCAGCAGGTTCAGGTATGGTACCGTCGACAAATCCAAATTTCTTTCTTGCCTTAAGTGCAAGACGAACGTTCGTAGCCCATTCAACGTAATTGGGTCCACGAAGTAGAGGTTGGGAAATCACGCTACCAGGATTATCGCCAGACGACAAATCATACGGATCGATAGTTCATCGTGTGTTACGAGCCATGGTAGCAACGATGGTGGAATTATCTTCCGTCATAGTGAAGAAACTCTAAACGACAGAGGGATCGAATTAGAGAAGGTCAAAGAGAAGAAGAGAATAAGAAATCAGAACTCGGTAAAGAAAGAGCCCTAGGATCGATGATAGTCGAAATTTCGTATGATTCGGCTATCGCTCTGATACCATGTCAGAAACCAAGACGTATTAAAGGTTTTCTGTTATTGAATCAATATGTGGAGGCTACATATTTATAGAAGTCATTAAACCTAACTATGTGCGAGATAAAAGACTAAACTACCCATTACACAAGTATATACGAATATATCGTTAACAATAGGGAATTGATCTTTGACCGTGACGTTGTTGAGAGCTCGGTAATCGGTGCAAAATCGCCATGAGCCATCTTTCTTCTTCACGAGCAACACGGGTGAAGATAATGGACTTGAGCTTGGTCGAATGATCCCTGATTAAAGAATATCCAACACCTGCTTCTCGATCTCGTCTTTTTGGAAATATGCATATCTTTATGGTCGCACATTAATTGGATACGTACCCTCCTTCAGGTCGATATGATGCTCAATCGATCTTTGAGGTGGCAAGCTGTTGGAGGTGTGAAAGAGCTCCTCAAATTCTTCGATCAACAGCTTCATATCGGTCTCCATGGGAACAAGATCCACCGCTTGATCTACAGAGCAAATCGCGAAAAGAGTATGTCCTTGTCGAGCTTCTTCGGCTAATTCATTTAAGTTCGTCGGCCTACTAAGTGGTTGACGAAGCCTAGTAAGTAGATGGGTTGCTCTTTGCCACTATAATTTCATAGTTTGGACCCACCAATCACATAGAACTGGGCCGAGAGTCTATAACCACTTAACTCCCAATACCAAATCCAGGCCCACTAGGGTATGCAAAGTTATCGTGAAAGTGGCATTACCGATCTGTACTGGAACATCGTCGAATTTGCCGTGACATTGTAATAGTGAACCATTGGCGACGTGAACCATGAACAGTGTGGTTGGCGTGACCGGAACTCAAAGGCGTTGGGCTGCTCTCTCGCTAATGAAATTGTGGGACGAGCCACTATCTACTAACGCCAATAATCGCTGAGTACCGATCGTGGTGCGGAGACGAATAGTCGTCGGAGCATCCCATCCAGAGAGTGCGTGGAGTGTGATCTCCAGTGGTTGCTCATCTTCTTCATGTGGTTCGCCGTCATCAAATGCCTCGTCATGCTCGCTCTCCATGATGAACAACTGTGGTTGTTTGCACTTGTGACCAGGCGTATAACGCTCGTCACAGCTATCACAGCTAAAACAGAGCCCCAATGCTATCTTCCTCTTCAATTCGTCCCAACTCAGCTTCCGTGGTGTTGGTGTTGTGGTTTCCTTTGGCGGTATGGTTCTCGGAGGAAATGCAGGTCGCTGAGTCGATGATGTCAGCCAGTCCGAGTTGCACCACGTCCTGCAAACTCCGGAATTTGTCAGCCATACCAACAAACAATTGTTGGAAGTCATCCTACAGCAAAACCAACATGGGCCTCCAAGTCGTCTAGTCGTTCTTTGTTGCCCATGTTGTTTTACTTGTTTGTGTGTTTTTTTTTTTTTTTTT
>PKML01071751.1:801104-830964 GCA_002933935.1 Eutrema yunnanense | reverse complement strand
TTTTTTTTCTGTAAAAAATAAATCAAAATGGCAATTCTGTAAATAAAGAACTCAAATAGGGGGTTTCTGTCTTTTAACAAAAGAGTTGTGTTATTCTAGTTAACTCGGTTTCGGGGGTGTTATTCTAGTAATTACATTAAAGATTAGTGTTATTCTGGGTAATTTTCTCTTAAGTTAAAGTCTTAGGTCGGCGAATATTAAAAGTAAGCGAGGTCGGTATGATTGATGAATGATTGTAGGTTGGTTTGACTCGAGACTTAGAAGAATGTTTCCTTTTTAAATGGATTATAGATCGGTTCTTTTTCTTTGAGGATTACAATGTCGGTTGAGTTTTTATCAGAGCTATTTTTCTCCAAAAAATCCTCCCCTTTTACAAATGAGGGCACCCTCCTATTTATACCAAGCTTAAGACGATGGTTTAGAGACCCCCAAAACCCTAATTGGTACGGTCGGTCAGGATAGATCGCTGGTCGGACAGGACAGATCGATGTGGGGCAGGACAGATCGCTTGGTTGGGCAGAGTGTACTGACCGGTCTCGGTGGCACTCCACATAATCTTCCTTGTACGGCCGATCTGGGTGGGCTCTATTCATTCAGTGGGTCGGCTGCTTATTGGGCCGATTACTCAGATGGGCCGATCTTGATTTGATGGTGGGCTTTAAGGAAAAGAAGGGGGTTGTGAAACCCACCTCCAACAATTGCCGATCTTGATTTGATGGTGGGCGAAGGATTGAAGATATTGTGAGTTCCGCGAATTACATGGTCGACAAGGCTTCAATCTAGATCGGCGTTTTCTAGGAGAAAACTCGGTGGGCTTCTTAATGGGCCTTTGCTGGCGACGCTTGGGTCCAGATGTTGATGCGCGGGAATCGAAGAGTCTCCTTGACGCGGGAATCGAAGAGTTTCCTATATGCGCAGGAATCGAAAAGTTTTCTAGATGTAATCATTATGTCTCTTCGGCAGTCGCGCTTCTCTTCTATATATTCCATCCCTTTCGCTCTCCTTCATTTCATTCTTCAACAGAAAAAGGTATAGCTCTCCTCTTATTTTCTCTCTCGACTCCATTTTATTGTTCTCTCTTTTGTGTCGTACTTCCATCGTGTCGCTGCCGTGATTTTGTTGATTCTGCGGCGTGATTTCTCCGATTAGGTGGAGGTTCGTGTTGTGTAGGTCGATTGTTCTTCGTGTTCTTCGTTTTTCCTATCTTTAGATCTTCAAAAGCAGATGGCGCGTATTGAATCGAGTTTGTCCTCGAGGTCGGTCGAGGAGGACACTATCTCGGTGAGTAGTGATTCTACATTGGATAAGACGACGACCTCAGATAGTTCGGTGGGAGTGGTTAACTCGCCGATCCAGGAGTTGGCTATTCGCACGCGACCAGATGGTGCCAGCTCCAGTTCGGCTCGCTTGGAGATCGTTGTTCCCCGGCTGATGGATGAAGCGATCGCCGATGCTAAATTCGAGACTGAGTTGCTTGCAACGGATAGGAGGTTGGCATTGGAGGCTGCTGAGGTTGAAACCTGGGTGGTTCGCATGTCGGCTCCCAGATCCAGAGGTCAACTGATCCCTCGTGGTCGGCTCCGTCTGGCAGATATTCCCTCGAGGTCGGACTACGCTTCTCTGAAGAGGTTGTATGCAGGGGCGCAGCTGGTTTCTGGATTGGAACTCACGCCGCCTGCCCCCGAGGAGCGACCATGGACTGCTCCCAAAGGGTGGATATGTTTCTATGAGGCGTACTTCACTCAGTGTCAGCTTTGGTTTCCTTTACCAAAATTGCTGATTGACTATTGTGATGCTAGGGAGCTCGCCATTAGTCAGATAACTCCTGCTGGGATTCGCAACATGGTCGCCGCTCTAGTATTGGGGGCAGAGTGTGGCGTCAACGTTGATCTTCGTTTCTTCGAAGAGATGTCTCGCATTAGTGTGAACGGCAAAACCCCTGGGACGGTTTATGTGGCTGTGAAGATCAATCAAAAAGTGATACTGGGCGAGAGTGTTAGCAAATTTAACGACTGGGAGCATCGTTATTTTTATGTCAAAATTAACTCGGCATCGGTCGTCGAGGTTGGGAGAAGATACAGGACTCGGTGGAATAGGGACTTCGGTAGATATTAGTTTCCATCATGCCCTTACTGTATTGTTTTCCTTTGTCTAACCCTCTTCCTTTGGCTGTTTCAGTTCGGCATCCTATTTCCAAGGCGCCTCCTGAAGGTTTTGAAGCAGATTTGGCAAGAATTCGGGAGTTGAATCAGAGACGGTGGTCTGAAATTCATCTTCAAAGGATTCAATCGAGTTTAGCTCGTATTCATTCCGGTAAGCCGATCTCTGCATTATTTCCTTTTTCTTTTTTCATTTTTCCGGTGATTTTTATCCGACTTAATCATCTTCAGTTTCGCAGCTAGTTGGGGCGCGGTTGTTCGTTCTTCTCAGAGAAATAGCAATATGGGTGGTGTAGACGTCAATGCTTTGCCAAGCTATACGAGCAGGGCCATGGTTAGGTCGACCACTCCTCTCCCGATCGATGCGAGCACCGCTCTCGTTGTTCGATCGGACTCTGCCGATCCCTCAAGCGCTGGGGATGATCGGTCTCAAAGGGAGATCGCGGAGGTCGGTGCCTCCATTAATACCGAGAGTCGGAGCGATCCGCAAAACTTGAGGGACGAACCTATTCAAAGATGGGCCGAGGAGGCAAACGTTGCGTAACCGGCGGCGAGGACCGAAGAGGGGAAGAAGAAAAGGAAGCACTCCTCGAAGAAATCCTCCAGACATCTTTCGAAGTCGACTGAGCAGGGGGATCAAGGTAAATCTGCCGGTCTGGGTGTTCCTTCCATGGAGCAACAAGTCGGCGAGGGAAGACCTTCGAAGAAACAGAAGGTCGGTCTACAGGGCTTCAGCTTCAAGTATGGGAAGGACGAACCGTTCTTCAATGATAATGCTGCTTGCTCCGATCTGCTTCGTGAGATCAGAAGTAGTTCGAGCAGTCTTCCGGCCTTCGATAAGCTCGAGGAGGAGGATACTTACCAGGAACTGGCCCATCAGTTTATGAAGGTAAACTTGATTATTTATTTCCTTATGGTTTTTACGTGATCGAGGTTCCTAACTGTGCCTTTTTGTATATCATACGGCGGCATGCGTGAACAGGCTTACGGCGTCATATGACTATAAGCTGAAAAGAGTGAGGACGAAGAAGATGGATGAGGTGCAGAATATTAAGGCTGCAGGTCGGCGATTGATGAGGGAGCTTGAGTCGGTCAAGAAGCAGCATGCGGAGGAGAAGGTGAGGTCGGAGATGCTTGATAAGAACAACCTCGAGCTTGCATCCATGGTCTCCGATCTAGGAAAGGAAAACTTCGATCTTCTGACGAATCTGGAGGAGGTCTCTCGGGAGAGGGTGAGGTTAGAGAAGGAGCTGCTTTCTGAGTCAGTTCGGCTGGAGAGGTCGGCAAAGGAGAAAGTCCGACAAGAGAGAGAACGGGTTTGGGAGGAGGTCAACGGGGCATATGCGCCTCGGCTTAAGCGCTTCAAGATGCATCTTGAAGATCAGGAGAAGGCCCGGGACGCGATCTGATTGCTAATCATATTACCGGGATTCTTGATTATCTTCAGCTGATGAAGGATGACGGCGTTGATATTCCTTCGTCTTTTGTCACCAAGCTAGAGGAAGACAAGGCCGAGTGGCACGATACGGTTAGTAAAATACAGATTACCGACCTTTTAGTCGGTGATCTAGACGTGCTGCCTTTCTCGGCCGATCTCCCTCCGAGTTCCTCGGCGGTTTCTGTTGTCGAGGCTGCTGCCGAAGATGGTGATCCCAAAAATCTAGAAGACTGACCTTCTCATGATGGGGATCAGCGTTCTCAAGACAACTTGCCTTCGACTCCGCAGATTCCTTAGTCGGACGAGTATGAGGATCCCGCCGATCTGGTTACCGTGGCTGATCGGGCAAAGGAGTTGGCCGGCCGATGATCTTTTTTTCTTAGTCCTTTTTATTCTTTTTTTTTTGTTTCTGTTTCTTTTGCCGATGTAGTCCTTTTTTTGTGTGTAAAATAGACGTTGTTGTTGTGGTTTTTGATATAAATGAAATTGCCTTCTTCAAAACCTGTTTGATTTTATATTGTTGATGAATGCGAGGTCGGACTCTGCTTATTTAGCTTCTAGGTGCGAGACAAGAAGTTCGGCTTATCCTGTAAGGTGCGAATCTGGGCTCGGCTTGTTATGTTAGTAGGTGCGAGTCTTAATTCGGTCCACTTGTTAACTTCTTAGATCGGGTATGAATACGCGAAGATGTGTTCGGCGTTTGTATTCGGCCGACCTAAGATATGTGCAGGACTGGGCCCGGCTTAATGTGTGAGTTATTTCACCACTGCATCCATGAGGAATGCGTTTGGTAAATCGAACATCTAGCTAGGATGCCGATGTGGAATGATGCCGATGTGGTTAGTAGCGAGATGGTACTTAGGAAAAAAAAAGTTTATTTATATAAACAGATGCATCCTGAAATGGGTTGGCTACGTACCTTCCGAGGAAGGATCAAGCCGATCGTAGTTCATATTACATAGATATAGCTCGGTGAGCGTCTTTTTTTNGGTTAGCGGCTTTTTTTTTTTTTTTTTTTTTGGTGCCGATCTAGTGGTAGTATTTCTTGAGGTTCATCGAATTCCACGATCGTGGGATCAGTTCTCCTGCCATGGTCGTTAGCTCGTATACTTCTGGTTTGACTACTTTTGAAATCTGGTATGGTCCTTCCCAGTTGGCTCCAAGCATTCCTGCGTTGGGTTCAGCGGTATTTTCGAAGACTTTTCGAAGTACCAGGTCGCCATCTTCGAAGTGTCTTCCTTTAACCTTTTTGTTGTAGTACCGAGCTGCTTGTTGTTGGTAGTTCTATATGCGTAGTAAGGCTTGGTCGCGCTCCTCTTCTATCAGGTCTAGTCGATCTCTGATCATCCTATCGTTGAGCTTTGGTTCCTGCGTTAACATTGTTCGTCGGAGGCTGGGTATAACGACCTCAGCTGGAGCCAGTGCTTCTATTCCGTGTGATAGCGAGAAGGGCGTTTTGTTCATAGATCGTCGTGGGGTCGTTCGGTGTGACCATAATACTCCATCTAGCTCGTCGGCCCATAGTCCTTTCTTTTGCTCGAGTCGTTTTTTTAGACCATCGATGATGGTTTTGTTCGTTGCCTCGGCCTGACCGTTGCCTTGCGGGTATCTGGGTGTGGATTTGCTTAGTTGTATTTTCCATTTTGCGCAAAACCCCTCAAAGATAGTGGATGTGAATTGAGATCCGTTATCGGAAACGATCTCGTTTGGAAGTCCGTGCCGACATATGATGTTCTTCCACACAAACTTCTGTACATCGGTGGCGTGGACTTTTGCATAAGACTCAGCTTCCACCAACTTGGTGAAGTAGTCGGTTATGATCAATACAAAGCGTTTTTGGCGAGATCGGGGGAGTGGTCCTATTAGGTCCATCGCCCATCTCATAAAGAGGTACGGGGCTGTGACGGTAGTTAGTAGCTCGGTGGGAATATGGATCATTGGCGCGTGTCGCTGACAAGGCTCGCACCGAGCTACGAACTTTATGCAGTCGGATTCCATGGTCGGCCAGAAATGGCCGTGATTTTTGACCCGTAAAGCTAGAGATCGGCCTCCGGAATGATTACCACCCGCTCCTTCGTGTGTTTCCTGCATGACGTCTTGGGCTTCCTCGTTGCTGAGGCATCTAAGTAAGGCGCCGTAAGAATTAACGCGGAAGAGGTTGCCATCGACTTGGGTGTAGTGGGCGCTTTTAGCTTTGAGGCGCCAAGCTGTCCATCGGTCGGGTGGGACGTTTCCGTCGCCGATGTAGAGTAGGATTTTAGTTCTCCAATCTACGGGGTCGGCTGCGTTGCCAGTGTCGTCTTCTAGGGCGGGTTCGTCCTCTACTTCTACCTGGTCGGTTGCTTCGTCACTGTTCCCCTAGTCGTTTTGGAGATCGTTGATGGTGCATATTCCTTTGGGCAGATCGATGTTTGGCGTGTCGATGCTTTCTACCGGTATTATACGGCGCCGATGTGGTTCCGAGGTTGATGCTAATGCGGCTAGTACGTCTGCCGATGCGTTATCACTTCTCAGAATTTTGGTGAGGGTAAAAGAGTTGAATTCTTCCGCGAGTGTTTTGACGACTTGGAGGTAGGCTTCCATTCTTTCGTTTTTGGTTTCGTAGTCGCCACTAAACTGATTTGTCACGAGTTGCGAGTCGCAAAATGCCTCTATTCTCTTCACCCCGACTCCTCTGGCTAGTTTCAGGCCGGCGATCAATGTTTCATACTCTGCCTCGTTGTTTGAGGCTTGGAAGTGTAGGCGGAAGGACTGCTCTATGATTTCCTCCGTCGGAGATTGTAGTTTGATTCCCACTCCCGATCCGCGTTGTGACGACGACCGTCAACGTAAAGCAACCATCCTTCTTCAGATGGGACACTGTCGTTGGCCAGCTCGGGGGGAAGCTCAATAATGAAGTCGGCCAAGACCTGTGACTTGGCGCTGGTTTGGCTTCGGTACTCTATATCGTACTCGCTCAGCTCGACCGCCCATTTTGCCATTCGTCCTGATTGGCTTGGGCTATAGAGGATAGTCCTGAGTGGTTGGTCGGTTGGAACGATGATGGAGTGGGATTGGAAATAGGGTCGTAGTTTTCTCGCCGAGATGATGACCGCGAGCGCGAGTTTTTCTAGGGTCGGGTATCGCGTTTCTGTGTCGTCCAGCGTCTTGCTGATGTAGACGATCGGCTTCTGTTCTCCTCGATCTTCCTTTACTAGCACGCCGCTTACCGCCAAGCTGGAAATTGATATGTAGAGATATAATGTTTCGCCCTCTTCTGGTTTTGCCAGGATCGGTGGTGTCGTTAGGTAGATTTTCAGTTGTTGGAAGGTTTCCTTGCATTTATCGTCCCATTCGAATCGCTTGTTCCCTTGGAGTAGTTGGTAGAACGTCAGGCATCTGTCAGTGGATTTGGAGATGAATCGATTCATGGCAGCAATTCGGCCAGTTAATCGTTGTACCTCCCGCGTGTTTCGTGGTGATGATATATCGGTTATTGTCGTTATCTATTTGGGGTTGGCTTCAATTCATCTTTGGGTCACGATGTATCCTAGAAACTCGCCTGAAGTTATGCCGAATGTGCATTTTGATGGATTCAGCTTCATTCGGTATTGATTCAGGGTGTCGAAACAAGTTTGGAGATGGCCGATGTGATCGCTAGCGGTTAATGATTTGACGAACATGTCGTCTATGTGGACCTCCATCGTTTTCCCGAGTTGCTCGATGAACATATGATTAACCAGTCGCTGGTAAGTTGATCCTGCGTTCTTCAGGCCGAAAGCCATGCATGACTTTATAACAATAGGTGCCGCGGTCGGTTCTGAATGCCGTTTTTTCTCGGTCGTCGGGGTGCATCACTATCTGATTATAGCCGGAAAAAGCATCCATGAAGGACAGTAGTTCATTGCCGGCGGTCACCTCCACCAAGTGATCGATGTGCGGTAGAGGGAAGCTGTCTTTTGGACATGCCTTGTTGAGATCGGTGAAGTCGAAGCAAATTCTCCACTTCCCACTCTTTTTTTTTACGACTACCGTGTTGGCCAACCTTTCAGGATATTTTACATCGGTAATAGATCCTGCTGCTAATAGTCGTTTGACCTCGTCGTCGACGGCCCTAGCTTTTTCGGCTCCGATGCCAACGCATCGCTCCGGGTCGCTTTCGTCTATGTTGACTTGGAGGATGGTCTCGCGCTTTGGGTTATCTTGTGGTGGAATTTCGGCATGGATCCTAGGTTCGATCATTAAACATGTTTCAGGTCGTTTTGAGGCCGAATTTCGCAACTTGTGCTCGGTGATGAAGCATGTTCGGGACATTTCCTGGTTTCTTCGGATCGTTTTGACTCTGTGCGGAGTGGGGAATTTGATGCACTGATGATAGGTGGATGGTACGACCTTCATTGCGTGTAAACATGGTGTACCCAGTATTGCGTTGTAGATTGTCGGTTTATCAATGACGACAAATTTTACAAGCTTTGTTGTTTTCCCGACATACACCGGCAGTCTGATCGTCTCGATTGTCATGGTCGTATCTCCACTGAATCCCGTGAGTGGTTTGACGGATGGTTTGAGATGATGGTCGGTAAGCTCCATTTTATCCAAGGTTTCTTTGAATATTAGGTCCACCGAGCTGACGGTGTCTATTAATATTCGTGAGATTTCGCAATCGCCAACTCTGAGCTCGATAACGAGAGGATCGTTGTGTGGTTGATCTATGCATGCGGCGTCGTCCTCGGTGAAGCTTATCGTTTCCCCAATAGGCTTATCGGTGATATGATCTTGACACCTTTGAGCAATCATCACCTTCATGCCGTACTTTTTGATTGATCGAATCGAATCATTGCATGTCATGAGGCCGCCCATTATCATGTTGACCCATCTTCGGACGGTCGGAGGTGTTCCTTGCTTGTCATGGAAGTCGTGGTCTCGTTTCGGCTGTTCATCATCGGTCCTTCGTATGATTGGCGTTGGGGGAAGATTTTTGTTTAGATTCGGCCTAGATCGGTTATTGTCAGATCGGTGAGCGTCGTTTGGTCGCTGTTCGTCGACTCGTATTGAGGTCTGATTCTGATTGCTGATCTCTCCTCTTCGGAATTTCTCGAGGAGGTACTCTTGCAGTTGGCGACATTGAGAGGTGGGATGTCCGTATCGCCTGTGGTCAGAGCCGTGCCTACAGTGTAATGAAAAAGGCTTTTGCCTCAAGCCCCCTAATTATATAAATATTTTAGAGCCCCCATTTTTGCAATATGTGTGATGTATCATAGTGGTTAGCAACTGATTTCTATTCCTAGGTTTCCGAGTGCAAATCCAGTCAATCCTTTTTGATTCTGAAAAGGAAATTTGTTCTCAACCTAAAAATCGGGATTCTAATTGGAAAATGAATGAATTAAAGTCTATAAATCAAATCTGAAATCTGAGATCAATCAAAATCCCAAACTTCTTATAATTATCATCTTCTTCAACTTCAACCTCTGGCCTTGCGACATCCAACATGTACGACATCCAACAAGTACGTCTTCTTATAATTATTGTCTTCTTATAAGTATCGTCTTCTTCAAATTCAGAATAGGAAAAAATCCAACAGGTACGACAATATCCAATCAACACTATAAATTCAACTTTTGGAAATTACGTTGGGGGAATTTGTTTAGGAAATTGATTGAGATTTGTTTAGGTTGAGATTTGTCTAAATTATCCCCTTCTTCAAGACTTTTAACCTCTGCATATTTACTTCACTTTTTTTAATTCTTTTATTTCATCTCTTTGTTCTATAGATTTGTCTATGAAAGTGTTGAATTGCTATATTGTTTATTGTCATCATTGATTTTAGAAAAGATGCCTCCAAGAACGTATCCAAGTGGAGCAAAAAAAAAGCAAAAAAAAGATAAAGATGATGCATTTGTGAGATCACAGCAAGGTGCTATTCATAAGTTTCTTATAACACCTGCAACTGGAAACCCTACTGAATATGTGATAATTGATGATGAGTTTAATGATCAAATGGGAGATGAGTATAAACAAGATGTTGAGAATGTTAACAGAGAAGATGAGAATATTGACATAGAAGAGGATGAAGATCTCAATGAAGATGTGAATGATCAAGAGAATATGAATTTAGATTCGGAAGATGCTGAATTTAAAGAGAATCGTGGAATTTTAGATATTTATGATCCTGGAAACTGGGGAAAAGTCGAGCCTGGATTCAGAATTGTCATGGTTGAAAAAGGTCCTGCTGCAAGACATCCAATTGATTTTATTTTTCCAAAGCAGAAGGTTAGTGGTCGACATTTCTCTCATTCATACTATATAAGACCTTTGACTAGTGGGAAAAAGCAGGACAGGCGTTGGCTAGTTTATTCAAAAACATTAGATAAAATCTTCTGTTTTTGTTGTAAATTGTTCACTCGAGACCACAATCCTAGTCACATGGCATCTAAGGGATTTAGTGATTGGAAAAACATTTTGGAAAGGCTTAGACACCACGAGACTAGTCGTGAACATATCAAATGCATGAGCCAGTGGATGGAACAAGGCATCAGATGACTTGGAACAAGGGAGATGACTAGGACCGAGCTTGTGAAGCCACGTGGATGCACCAGGAAGTTGTAGCTGAGCTAAAAGAGCATCTTGGAGAGGATTCCTTAGTATATTGGAGATAAGGAACATTTCATAAATCTTAGCCTAAGAAATAGGAATGTGATTTATTGCTAGAGATTGGTTGAAATCTTTAGTTGAGCGTGATAGGCTTGTATTGGCCGTGATCTATTGTGTATAAATAGAGGGGCGTGACCTTTGTATGAGGCCAACACGTTGAGAGCAATATTTTAGCAAAGGGTTTTGGGGTTTCTTGTAAGAAAGCTAAAGCTAGGGCTAAAGGGTTTATCTATGGGGTTCTTGGATCGTGTATAGATCCTTGAACGTGTGAGGCTAGTGATATATCATGGTTTTTACCCTGTTTAAGCCATGATATAAGTCCTTTTATAGAGTCTTTTCTAGTGTTTTGGAGTCTTTTAGAGTCTTTCACAGGTTATAGCACGTTTGGAGCTTAATTGGAATTATTGGAGCTTTTCTGGAGCATTCTGGAGCGAGACTGAAGTCTGATGACTAAGAGCCCGATCTGAGCACCAAGCATCGATCGATACCCCCTGGTATCGATCGACACTCATCGAGATTTCATGGGCCGCGACTTGTTATGAAGTCTTGGAGAATTGCAAAAGCGCCCAGAAGACTTTGATAATTACAAGAAGGCCCCAAATCGTGATTTAAGTTATAAATAGGATTTTACAGCCATTGTTTAGGCTATGCTTTATTTTGCTTTAGTTTAAGAGAGATCTTGGTGAGAGACAAGTCTGTTTTCCCTTCGTCCGAGATCAGATCTCAAAACCTTGTTTCTCTTTCTGATTTAATATAAGAGTATTTATTCAACATGTTTATTGATTTAATATTCATGTCTGAGTAGATCACCTGTTAGGTTTAGGGTTTTCTCATAGGGATTTCTTTGAATGCTAGGTTGATTTTCTGTTAGGATTCACTATCTGATTAGTTCTTCACCTTAGGTTGTTCTCAATGCTAATTCTAGATTAATCACCTAGAACTTAGATCTTAGGATAATTGATTAGGCACGAGAGTGCGATTAATTACCTGATAGAACCTAGGTGAGCAAATTAATTATTCGCAAAGAGATTTGGTTTAATTAATTTGTGAACATATCAAACTTGATCTTTAAAGCTGATTTAGAATTTAGGATTCGCAAAGAGATTTGGAATTCCTAGGATTTAGATTTAGATAGTTTTCGCAACGAGAGTTGGTTAATTATATTTTAGTGATTTGAGTTCTAGAACAGTGCTTAATCCGAATCCTGTTAGTTAATTTAGCTGCATTCATTGATCTCCTGAGAAATACCCTAAGCCTACGTCTCCCCAATTGAATTTACAAACGTTTTACTTGCAATCCTGTTTTCAATTACATCATCTGGTTTAGCTTGTTTCTGATCTATAGAATTTATTGTGTGATTCTTGAGTTCTTGTGTTCGACCCCTTGATTTACTGCAGCAACTGCTTTAGTACTTTTTAGGGTATTAAATTGAGCATATCAATTTTGGCGCCGTTGCCGGGGACTCAATTCGCCGTTAGATTTTAGCTAGGAAATTCGTCTAAATCGCCCGAGTATCGATCGATACCCTTGAGTATCGGTCGATACCCGTCGTCAATTTCAGTTACTTACGCTCTTTACTTCTGTTTTCAGGTGCATGCCTAATCGAGAAACCAGAAGCAAAAAGAGTACTCCGCTAGTTGATCTATCACTGGAACAGCTAGCACACGTGGAACGCACAAACAGGAAAGCACAGAAATCAGCTAAGATGAACAACAATCAGTTAGTTCGTGATGCAGCTGGTGCTTACAGAGACCAAGAGGGTCGGTTGTGTAACGAGCAAGGACAACGTCTGGATGGAGAGGGGGTACTGATGCAACCTGCTCCTGTTGTCGCTGAGAATGTCGCTGGGAACGCGAGGAATGCTGTGGTTAATCGAGGAAGAACGATTGGTGAGTGTAACAGGCCAGAGCAGTTTTTCGCTAATCGATCAGCAATTCGTCCTCCGGCGTATGAGAGGAACGACTTCGAGCTGAAACCTGCCTACTACACTCTCGTGGGACAGCATCTTTTCCATGGTCTTCCTCATGAACATCCTATGGACCATGTGGAAAAGTTCGAAGACTTGGTCACCAGCATAAAGAGCAATGGAGTCTCTTACGACTACCTCTTCTGCAAGCTTTTCCCCTACTCTCTAGGTGGAGATGCTACTTACTGGTTGAAGCAGCTACCTGCTGGATCGCTGACTAATTGGGATGATACTAAGAGGGCCTTCCTGATTAATTTCTATGATGATGGACGATCTGAAGACCTGAGGAATAAGATCTCCACTTTCTCTCAAGGACCTGCTGAGGCGTTCAAGGCTGCTTGGACAAGATTCAAATCGTACCAGAGGGATTGTCCACATCATGGGTACTCTGATGTGCAGCTGCTGGGTGTTTTCTTCAGAGGAGTAGATTGGAGATATCAGATGGGTCTGGACGCTTCCAGCAATGGTAACTTCAACACCAAATATCCTGAGGACGCCATTGTATTGATTGAGAACTTTGCCTCTAGTAGTAGCACCAAGAGTGCAGACTTTGAGCGCAAGAGGCTGGCTAGTAATCAAGATGGGTCGCAGATCGCTGAGCTTAAAACTCAGCTGGATTCGATGCATAGTCTTCTGCTGGGAAAGACAACAAAGGCTGTTCACTTTGCTGAAGATGTTGAGGTTTTCAATGAGAATGAAGCAGAGGATGTCAACTATATTGGTGGTTCTGGCTTTCAGGGACAGAGGAACCAGTTTAGCAACAATCGGAGCTTCAACAACAACTTCCAGCAAGGAGGATTCAACCAGAAACCAGCCCAGAACAGCAGCTACACCAGGAACTACGGAAGTTCTTCTTACGAACCTGTGCCTACTAAGACATCTGATAACAAGATTGAAGCATTGCTCGAAACACTCGTTCAAGGACAGCAGCAGATCACAGTGACCTTCAATGGTAAGATGGACGCCATGTACAAAGATCTGAGTGGAAGGATCGATGCTATGGGTATTGGTCAGAAGAAGCTGGAAATTCAGGTAGCTCAGACTTCAGAGAGTTCAAGAAGACAAGAAGGTTTTCTTCCAGGAAAAGGAGAGAACCCAAGGGCACACATCAATGCCATTACCTTGAGAAGTGGTAAGGAGGTCAAATCAGGAGCAAGAGTGGATCAGCCTGCTGTAAATTTCGAGATGTCTGACGATGAAGACACTGAAATCGCCAAGGCATCGATCGACACTCCTCAGCATCGATCGACACCGATCGCGATTCTCAGACGGGAAAACTCAAATTCCCAAGCATCGATCGATACCCCCCCTGTATCGATCGATACCGAACCTGAAGACGATGCAGAAGTTGAGGTTGTGAAGGAGAAGCCTAAAGCAGCACCAGAGAGGGTCTACATCCCGAGGGTACCCTATCCCAGAGCTCTTGGGAAGACTAAGAAGGAAGTAGAAGATGCTAAATGCAAGGAAATTTTGGACAAGCTGGTTGTTGAACTTCCCTTCATCGATGCTATCAAGACCTCTGTAGCTTTCAGGAGATATGTGAAGAAGATGGTGTCCAGCAATGTGAACCTAGAAGAGGGTTGTCTGATGATCACTCATGAGTGCAGTGCAATCCTAAGCAACAGGATCCCAACGAAACTTGCAGATCCAGGGAGCTTTGTCTTGGATTGCACAATCGCTTCTGACAGGTTTGAGCGTTCTCTCTGTGACCTTGGCTCAAGTGTCAACCTCATGCCATACTCGGTTGCTAAGAGAATGGGAATGACAGACTTCACTGCTACTAGAATCTCGCTGATACTCGCTGATCGTTCAGTTAGACTTCCAGAAGGATTGCTCGAGGACGTTCCGATTGTGATTGGGAACTGCTTAATCCCAACTGATTTCATTGTCTTGGAGTATGATTCGGAACCCAGAGATCCTCTCATCTTGGGAAGGCCATTCCTAGCAACAGCTGGTGCTCTAATTGATTGCAGGAATGGGAAGATATCTCTTAACATTGGTGAGTTGGTCATGACTTTTAATATGGAGAAGATGATGAAGAGACCAACCATCGATGGGCAGACTTTCTTCGTTGATACCTTCTCTGATATTGCTGAGGAGTACTTCCTAGAGATGCATCCTGAGGAGCCATTGGAGAGGGCATTGGTCTGTTCGGCTGAGTCAGAGGTTAAGCCACACGATGCTGCTGCTGAATACGGAAGGATACTCGATTCAGCACGACCAGTATCGATCGATACCCACCTGGTATCGATCGATACCCTACGGCCAGAAAGAGGTTTGGCCGAGAGAACTATGCAAGCTGCTGGGCTTGGAGATTGGAGCGAGGAGAACGCTCCCAAAGTGGAACTCAAACCACTTCCTGCGAATCTGAGGTATGGATTTCTTGGTCCTAATTCCACGTTTCCAGTAATCCTTAATGCTTCTTTGAACAACGCAGAGGTCACTTTACTGCTGAGCAAGCTGCGCAAGTATCGCAAAGCTCTTGGCTATTCTCTTGATGATATTTCAGGTATATCACCGGATCTGTGCATGCATAGGATTCATCTTGAGGACGAGTCAAAGGCTTCAGTTGAGCATCAAAGGAGGCTGAATCCGAATCTGAAGGAGGTGGTTAAGAAAGAGGTCATGAAACTCTTAGATGCAGGAGTTATCTATGCCATCTCAGATAGCTCTTGGGTCAGTCCAGTGCACGTTGTTCCTAAGAAAGGAGGGATAACAGTGGTGAAGAATGACAAGGATGAGATGATCCCTACAAGGACTATCACTGGACATCGAATGTGCATTGATTACAGGAAGCTGAATGCAGCCACACGGAAGGACCACTTCCCATTGCCATTCATTGACCAGATGCTAGAGAGATTGGCCAGTCATCCCTACTACTGCTTCCTTGATGGATATTCAGGTTTCTTCCAGATTCCTATCCATCCAGATGACCAAGGGAAGACCACCTTCACCTGTCCCTATGGCACGTTCGCATATAGGAGAATGCCATTTGGATTGTGCAACGCTCCAGCCACTTTTCAGAGGTGCATGATGTCTATCTTCACAGACATGATTGAGGACTTCATGGAGGTGTTCATGGATGATTTTTCAGTATATGGGTCATCATTCAAGGACTGTTTGGCTAATCTGTGCAAGGTGCTACAGAGGTGTGAAGAGAAACACTTGGTCCTTAATTGGGAAAAGTGTCATTTTATGGTTCAGGATGGCATTGTACTTGGGCACAAGGTCTCTGAAGCTGGAATCGAAGTTGACAAAGCCAAGATTCAGGTCATGACAAGTCTCCAACCACCTACTTCTGTGAAGGATATTCGGAGTTTCCTTGGTCATGCTGGGTTTTACAGGAGGTTTATCAAGGATTTCTCCAAGATAGCACGTCCACTCACTGCTCTGCTGTGCAAAGAGATCAAATTTGATTTCACTCCTGATTGTCTTGCAGCCTTTGAGGAGATCAAAAAGGTTCTGGTGAGTGCTCCTGTTGTGCAACCTCCTGATTGGACTCTACCTTTCGAGATCATGTGTGATGCCAGTGACTTTGCTGTGGGGTCGGTTCTGGGTCAGAGGAAAGACAGGAAGCTGCACGTCATCTACTATGCCAGCAGGACTTTGGATGATGCTCAGAGGAATTACAGCACCACAGAGAAGGAGCTACTTGCTGTTGTTTTCTCCTTTGAGAAATTCAGATCTTACTTGATTGGGAGCAAGGTGATTGTTCATACTGATCATGCTGCTCTCAAGTATCTGATGAATAACAAGGATCTCAAGCCTCGTCTCTGTCGTTGGGTTCTTCTGCTACAAGGGTTTGACATTGAGGTTAAGGACAAGAAAGGCATAGAGAATGGAGTCGCTGACCATCTCTCGCGGATGCGGATCGATGAAGACGTCCCCATTGATGATCAACTACCTGAGGAAGCCATCTACTTCATTGAAACTGGGTTTCAGATGAATCTGGCCGAGAATCAGCAATTTCCACGAGTTGCAGGTTTCGGTATCGATCGATACCCTGCTGGTATCGGTCGATACCCTGGCGATTCAGAAGCTGTTTTCATCATCGATCATTCTGTTGTTTCTAAAAACCATCTCATCGCTGCAGCAGATTCTGATAGTCCATGGTACGCTGACATTGCCAATTACCTCGCTGCAGATGCAGAGCCAAGACACCTAAAGAAATATGACAAGAAGAAGTTCATGCGTGACATAAGGAGATTCTACTGGGATGAACCTTACCTGTACAAGCACTGTTCTGATGGTATCTACAGGAGATGCATTGCTGAATCAGAAGTATCAGATGTCTTGTTTCACTGCCATGGATCTGATTATGCAGGACACTTTGCAACCTTCAAAACAGTGTCCAAGGCTCTTCAAGCAGGCTTCTGGTGGCCTACCATGTTCAAGGATGCTCATGCTTTCGTTTCACAGTGTGATGCTTGCCAGAGGAGAGGGAAGATCAGTAAGAGACATGAGATGCCACAAAATTTCATCCTTGAGGTTGAAGTTTTTGATTGCTGGGGCATCGATTTTATGGGCCCTTTCCCATCTTCACACAAGAAGAACTACATCCTGGTTGCTGTGGACTATGTGTCCAAATGGGTGGAAGCGATAGCTAGTGAGAAGAATGACTCTGCGGTGGTTCTTAAGCTGTTTAAGACCATCATTTTCCCTCGCTTTGGAGTACCTCGAATTGTGATAAGTGATGGTGGCTCTCACTTTATCAACAAGGTTTTCGAGAGGTTGTTGAAGAAGTATGGTGTAAACCATCGTGTAGCTACTCCATATCACCCTCAGACAAGTGGGCAAGTTGAAGTATCCAACAGGCAGATCAAGGAGATTTTGGAGAAGACAGTGAATGCTTCTAGGAAGGATTGGTCTACAAAGCTGGATGATGCACTTTGGGCATACAGGACTGCCTTCAAGACACCGCTGGGTACTACACCTTTCCAAATGCTGTATGGAAAAGCATGCCACCTTCCAGTGGAGATCGAGCACAAGGCTGCATGGGCAACAAAGATGCTGAACTTCGACATCAAGCCTGCTGCTGAGAGGAGGTTGATTCAGCTGAACGAGCTGGATGAGATCAGGCACCATGCTTATGAGAACTCGAGGCTGTACAAGGAGAGAACCAAAGCTTATCATGATAAGAAGATCATCTCCAGACACTTCGAGCCGAACGACCAGGTACTTCTGTATAACTCTCGTTTGCAATTGTTTCCTGGTAAACTGCGTTCACGTTGGTCAGGTCCCTTCACAATCAAAGAGGTCAGACCACATGGTGCTGTATCGCTGATCAATCGCAAAGGCGAGGAATTCACTGTCAATGGACAAAGAGTGAAACACTATTGGGCGAAAGCCGAGATTCCAACAGGGCAGATAATGCCTTTGGATGATGCACCAACAGCCTGAATGGCGTTACAGTCAAGCTATTGACGTTAAACGAGCGCTTGGTGGGAGGCAACCCACTGGTGAGTCTGTTCTTGAGTCATTTTTCCTTTTAATTTTCGTTTTGTTTTGAGTTTGTGTCAGAATGAAGAAGGAGCAACCCGGAATCGCCTAAGCATCGATCGATACCCTCTGGTATCGATCGACACCGATCGCGAATAAAAGGTTCGTCAAGTCGATTTAAGCCTGGTGTCGATCGATACCCAGGTTGTGTGTCGATCGATACTTGACGTTCCAGCAAGGTAACTTCTGGTTTCTCTTTGTTTCTTCTATCCTTTTGTTTTATTTCACTGACTCTAGGCTAAATAACACTGGGGACAGTGTTGTTCAAGTCTGGGGGAGGTGTCTGCTGACAAAGTTTTTGTTTTTCTTAGAGTCAGTTGTTTTATCGAGTCAAAACTGTTTTATTGAGTCAAAATTTTGTTGGAGATTATGATCCTGTGCTTGAACCTATTGATTTGATTTTGTTTTTGAGTGCACAGTGTTACAGGATCAGTTCTAGATCGACTAATGAAAAATCCAAAGACTGACCAGTTGACCAGAAAACATCCATGTCTCCAGCAGAGTTCTTCTGAAGCCTGAGCCAAATTTTTGCACTTCATCAATGTGGTTAGTGTTTTTAGAGCTTGATTCATCATTCATATCTGATAAAGGAACCCATGTGTTTAGAGATGGTATCTCTCTCCCCTGTTATAAGTTGATAGATAAGAGCATAAAAGATTGAAATGATTTTCTTCTGAGTAGAGGGTTAGGAAAATTTCCAGCGATCCCATTATTCTACTTAAGAGGGAATGATCACACAAAGGATTGGAAGCGAGGCTAGGATTTTCCTATGATGCCATTATTCGCCTACATCCTTTGATACATAGATAGGGAAGAACCGGGGATTTGGTGGCAAACACCATCAATACTCGCGTCTCATACCTTGATGTGTATATGCTAAGCTGAAAATAAAAAAAAATGAAGAGAACATAATAAGAAATAAGTCTGGGGGAGAGAAATTGATACAAAAAGTGTGAAAAAGGGTGGTTCCTTGGCATGATATTGTCTGGTAAAGAATCTAGAAGGTTCTTGAACATTAGCTGCAGCGATGAAACTGGCGATGAAGGTTTTATTTGAACAATGCTGTGGGATAATGTGTGGAGTCTGGGAAAGCTGCGAATGTCTACGGAGAAGTACATGGTGGTTAGATCAAAAGCTGATTAGGTGACATTTGGGTACTTGGAAAGAGGGTCATTTCGATGGTTCATGAACAGGTGAGTCTCCGCGTTTTCAAACCTCTTTCTCTGGTTTAGTCTTCTATTTGCTTGAGGGCAAGCAAAGGCTAAGTCTGGGGGAGTTGATATATCATGGTTTTTACCCTGTTTAGGCCATGATATAAGTCCTTTTTATAGAGTCTTTCTAGTGTTTTGTAGTCTTTTAGAGTCTTTTACAGGTCATAGCACGTTTGGAGCATTATTGGAAGTATTGGAGCTTTCTGGAGCAGTTTGGAGCAGAGCTAAAGATCGTGTTGCTGAGTACCTGTTTTCACGGCCAGTATCGATCGATACCCCCTGGTATCGATCGATACCCATCGCAGCAAGACACGACCCGCGAGTTTTCCAAGACTTGAAGAATTGCAAAAGTGCCCAGAAGTCTTTAATAATTACAAGAAGACCCCAAGTCGTGTTTTAGGTTATAAATAGGATTTTACAGCCACTTGTTTAGGCTATGCTTTATTTTTTTTTAGTTTAAGAGAGATTTTGGTGAGAGACAAGTCTGGTTTCCCTTCGTCCGAGATCAGATCTCAAAACCTTGTTTCTCTTTCTGATTTTATATAAGAGTATTTATTCAACATGTTTATTGATTTAATATTCATGTCTGAGTAGATCACCTGTTAGGTTTAGGGTTTTCTCATAGGGATTTCTTTGAATGCTAGGTTGATTTTCTGTTAGGATTCACTATCTGATTAGTTCTTCACCTTAGGTTGTTCTCAATGCTAATTCTAGATTAATCACCTAGAACTTAGATCTTAGGATAATTGATTAGGCACGAGAGTGCGATTAATTACCTGATAGAACCTAGGTGAGCAAATTAATTATTCGCAAAGAGATTTGGTTTAATTAATTTGTGAACATATCAAACTTGAACTTTAAAGCTGATTTAGAATTTAGGATTCGCAAAGAGATTTGGAATTCCTAGGATCTAGATTTAGATAGTTTTCGCAACGAGAGTTGGTTAATTATATTTTAGTGATTTGAGTTCTAGAACAGTGCTTAATCCGAATCCTGTTAGTTAATTTAGCTGCATTCATTGATCTCCTGAGAAATACCCTAAGCCTACGTCTCCCCAATTGAATTTACAAACGTTTTACTTGCAACCCTGTTTTCAATTACATCATCTGGTTTAGCTTGTTTCTGATCTATAGAATCTATTGAGTGATTCTTGAGTTCTTGTGTTCGACCCCTTGATTTACTGCAGCAACTGCTTTAGTACTTTTTAGGGTATTAAATTGAGCATATCAGCTAGTTAGACAAGTCAAGGTGTGTCTTGAGCTTGTCATAGATCGTTTTAGGTGAAACTTGTAAGTGCACTTAAAAGATTGGCTAGTAAAATATTCTTGTAAGGAAAACACTGTGTTAGATTCTGTTACAGTTCCTGTCTTCGCAACTCTTGTGCTAACAATTGGTATCAGAGAGGGCACATGTGTGTAATACAAACATGTGTGGTCATGCGGAGAAGATGCAGAGTTGTGAGGCTTTGGGGAATTATTCAAAGGTGATATCGGATTTAAAAGATTTAGAAGAGCTGAGCAACTTTGGTTCTTTTGTGGGAATTACCGAGTTTGAGGAAGGAGAAGAGTTTTCTGGATCTGAGTCAGAGGAAGAACAAGATGATGATCTTATTGAGAGTTATAAGGAAGTTCGAAAGACTCTGATCAAAATCGGAAAGGAGAACTCAGACTTGAAGAAGAAAAATTTGCGGCTTGATACACTTGTTGGGTCACTGCTAGGGGTGGGCACTTCGGTTTGTGGTTTGGTTTCGGTTCGGTTTTTTTCGATTTTATAAAAATTCAAACCATATATATTTCGGTTTGGTACGGTTCGGTTTTTAACGGTTTTCGGTTTATCGGTTTTATAAAAAATGAAACCATTTAAAATCCATATGCAATTTTGGCTTGGTTCGGTTTGGTTCGGTTACGGTTTTTAGTTTGGTTCATAACTTTTGATAAGGCTCATACAATAAGCAAACATAAAATGAATGTATAAATAATATATTAAGCTAATAAGTATGCATACTAATAAGTGCAAAAACAAAAAGAATTCAAAGACTAGAATCCAAATCAAATTGTTCGTAAATCCAAATCATCAATAAAAATCAAGACTAAAAAAACCCTAGAAAATAGATGAAAAGAAGAAAATTCAGATTCTTATCATCGTCATCAGCCACGATTGTTCGTCTCCTCATGTTGCTTATGAATCTCTGATCAACAAAATTAACAACAAATAAACATTGAGAATTATCTATATTTACATACGATCTAAATATATTATAATAAGACCATGAAGGAATAATGAATACGTACCTTCTTGTAAAGAATCCATAAACTCTGTTTCTTTTAGCATTTTGTGAATATCATCAATGCCTCTCTCTGAATGAAGTGTTGTTTTCAGCCAATTTTGCGTTAAAATCAACGCTTCAACCATAAAAGGAGTTAATGAACTCCTATATGGGTCTAAAATCAACGCTTCAAATATAAAGCTATATAAAATTAATCTAAAATGTAAAAACCGAAAAAACCATTCGGTTTTACGGTTTTAAACCAAACCAAACTGAAACCGAACTCTTAACAAAAATGATAACCAAATGGGTTTTTAGGTTACACCATAACCAAACCATATGATTTATTTCGGTTTGGTTCGGTTTTTTCAGTTACGGTTTTTTTGCCCACCCCTAGTCACTGCAGAAAAATCTGGAAGCAGCTCAGAAACTGGGTCAAGAGAGTGTGAAACTAATCAAGGAGAAGCTGATCCTGGCAAACAAAGCAGAGGAATTGAGTCAGCTGCTGAAGACAGAGAAATACATCTCCACCAATCTCCAAGCAGAACTTAATCATCAACATAAGAAGATACACATGTTTACTGGTACAAAGCAACTTGATAAGATTCTGAGCTATGGACGAACAGTGGATGTGAAACGAGGCATAGGATACACTAGAATGGAAAGGCCTGAGACTGCGAAAATCAACTTTGTGTCTGTAGGTTTTCAACAACAAGCAGAAACTAAGTCTGTAAGTAGTACAACACAAAATGGTGGATGTTACTTCTGTGGAAAGTATGGCCACATCAGGGCATACTGTTACAAGTTCTGGGATAGAGTGAAGAGGCTCAGGAATCAAGGCAAGTTCACATGGAATGGTTTTCGGAATCAGATATGGGTGAGGAAGTCTGATCTGATACAGGCAGCCAAGAAGTCTGATCTGCTACAGGAAACTAGGAAGTCCGATCTGCAACAGGCAAACACGAAGTCTGACCTGCAACAGACAAACATGAAGTACCATCTGCAACATACAAGAAGTAAATCAAGTGGTACTACAGGACATGAATTTCAGACATCCACAAGAAAAACACCAAGGGGTACTTCATGACTTGGTTTCGGGTGCAATATGGTCATTGTAGCAGATGAACATGATGATACAAGCCCCTTGTATTTTAACAGTGGCTGCTCACGCCACATAACAGATACACGAAGCAACCTGCAAAATATCAAGAAGCTCAAAAGAGAGTACAAGTGCTACAACACATATGATGATATCAATCTGTGGCACCAACGACTTGGTCACATGAATGTAAGGACTCTAACTACTCTTGTTGATAAAGAAATAGTACGAGGAGTGCCTCAGATCAAGGAAGAAAACAAGATGGTGTGTGATTCATGCTACAAAGGAAAGCATGTGAAAGTTCAATATAAGAATGTGCCAAATGTGCAATCAAAAGCAGTGTTGGATCTGGTTCACATGGATTTGATGACAATGGAAGTTGACAGCCCAGCCGGCAAGAGGTATGTGCTCGTTCTGGTGGATGACTATTCCAGAGTCACTTGGGTCAGATTTATTCGTGAAAAATCTGAGATAGCCGATAGCTTCAGAATATGGGCACTTCATATGATCAATGAAAAATGAGGTATCAAGAGGATTCACAGCGGACGTTGTGATGAATTTCAAAGTGAGTCCATGAAGATGTTTTGTGAAAGTCATGGAATCGCAAATAACCTTTCGGATTCAAGAACACCACAACATGATGGGGTTGTAGAGAGGAAGATTAGGACTCTTCTAGAGATGGCCAAAGCAATGATACATGGCAACAATGTACCTGTGAAATTATGGGCAGAAGCATTAAACACAGCGTGCTACATCATCAACATGGTCTATGTCAGGAAAGGGACCACTAAAACTCCATATGAGCTGTGGAAAGGGAAGACGCCCAACATGAAGTACTTTCATGTATTTGGATGCAAATGCTACATCTTGAATGACAAGGATCATTTTGGAAAGTTCGATGGAAGGAGTGATGAAGGGATGTTTCTAGGCTACTCAGGAAGTAGTACATCCTTCAGAGTGTACAACACTCAAACTGATGTGGTCATGGAGTCGGTTCATGTGGTGTTCGATGAATATTATCTCCCGAAGTGGAATTGGTTTAGTACAGAAAGCGACTCAGAAGATAAACCAAAGACGCATACTATTTCAGAAGACCAGTATGGTTCTGTCTCATAACAAGGAGTAATACAGCAGGCTTCAGAACAGTCTGATTCAGAACATGAGGTGATACATCGAGTTCATCGGAATCACTCACTATCTGATGTGATCGGGGATGTGACCGAAGGGAGGAAAACCCGTGGAGTTCAAATTAACTTCAACGAGATGCTTCAATTGAAGTCGAAATAGCCGTGTCGAGCTAAGTACGTATACTGCTTCAAGTGCATGTGTTTTAACTTATGTGTGCTCACAAGCAGGATGAGATAAGAATTGTGGGGGAGTAACCAAATCAGAGATTTTGGGGGGAGTCAAGGAGATCATTGTTACTTAGGTGCTTGAGAGACACACAAAGCTAAAAAGGGGGAGATTGAAGATGCAGCTTTTGAAGCAGTCGCTGTACCAGTCGTTGTACCAGTTGAAGTAGCTCAGAAAATGATACAGGCGTGCAGTTGTGTGACTAAAAACGAGGAGCATAAGTTATGGGCTAGGATTGGGCTTATGGATTAGACCCATAAGTGAATATATTGAAGATGCACTGGGCTGATGCATCTCCTGTACCAGTTGAGAAGTAGTACAGGAAGTGATACAGGCAAGCAGCTCAAGGCATTGGATGACTTGGAACATGGGAGATGACTTGGACCGAGCTTGTGAAGCCACGTGGATGCACCAGGAAGTTGTAGCTGAGCTGGAAGAGCATCTTGGAGAGGATTCCTTAGTATATTGGAGATAAGAAACATTTCCTAAATCTTAGCCTAAGAAATAGGAATGTGACTTATTGCTAGAGATTGGTTTAAATCTTTTGTTGAGCGTGATAGGCTTATATTGGCTGTGATCTATTGTGTATAAATAGAGGGGCGTGACCTTTGTATGAGGCCAACACGTTGAGAGCAATATTTTAGCAAAGGGTTTTGGGGTTTCTTGTAAGAAAGCTAAAGCTAGGGCTAAAGGGTTTATCTATGGGGTTTTTAGATCGTGTATAGATCCTTGAACGTGTGAGGCTAGTTAGACAAGTCAAGGTGTGTCTTGACCTTGTCATAGATCGTTTTAGGTGAAACTTGTAAGTGTACTTAAAAGATTGGCTAGTAAAATATCCTTGTAAGAAAAACCCTGTGTCAGATTCGGTTACAGTTCCTGTCTCAGCAGCTCTTGCGCTTACATATGTGTAATTCGGAATGAAAAGGTTACTCTTACTAGCTCATATGTTTAAAAGTGAGTAATTCATCACTTGATGTCTCTCTGCCGGATCAGGGAGTGGATTTTTTATGTTTTTTTTTGTTGTGTACCTCAAATTTTGCTGCGGAGAGGATTCAACTTTGGGAGGATTTTATATCTCATCAAACTTCCCCCATTATGAGAATCAAACTTTGGATGATCATGGGTCATTTTAATGAAATTCTTATAGGGTTATCTCAACTCTCCTACCAGATTCTTAATTCGTAAGCATAAATAAAACATCAAAGGTTTTTTTACTTGGTTCATTGTGACTTATGGGGTCGTTATCGGACCTTAGTAATTTATGGATCATGTTATTTTCTTACAATTGTTGATGACTTTCTTGAATTTTATGGATCTATTTTCTGCCAAATAAAACAGAAACTGCGTCGACCCTCCAAAATTATATAGCACTAGTCGAACGGCAATTTTTGATAGCACGGTCAAGACAATTCGTATAACGGCTCCTAATTCATGTGTCTCGCGTTTTTTTTCAATGATAAAGGGATAATTCATGAGACATCATGTGTGGGTACTCTACTATAGAACGGATGGGTTGAGAGGAAACATCGACACATACTAAATGTTGCACGGGCACTTCGAATCCAAGCCAATTTTCCTGTCGAGTTTTGGAGTTTTTGTGCTCTTATGGTGGGATATTTGACCAATAGAACTCCTACTACGATACTTTATACAAATAATCCATTCGAGATACTTTACAAACGACCTCTTCCTATTAACCACTTAAGGGTATTTGGTTGTTAGTTGAGGGTGTTTGGTACTAATGGTTTGTTGCTTACTTGATTGCCAACAAAACACCCTCCACAAGTAGACTGTGCTCTTTTTTTTCTTCAGATGAAACACCCCAATAGTTGTTCGAATAACTGTATAACTCTGAATTGTTGACACTAGTAAACTGAACTCCAAAGTGAGACATTCCTTTAACATACCTAATACCTTAGTACTATGTCTGCTTCTTGGTAGAGCTTTGTGAAAGGTACAAACATGTAACCTGAGAGATAAGAGCTTACAAACATCAAATCTGGTTTTGAAATTGCCCATAAATACAACAAGCTACCAACTCCGGAATTCTCTTGGTTTAGCATACTCATATCTTTCTCAATGTTCTTATAATCTTGTGGCGTAAGTGGAGTTTTCACGCTCTTGCACTCTTTCATACCAAACTTCTCAACAAGCTTGCAAACATGTCCGGCTCAAGTGGGTAGGGCAGAGGTGCGACGGCCAGATGCCCAATGCCACTTAAAAAAAATCTTTGTACAAAAGTGCCCATTTTTAGAAAAAGGATTAAAAATGCCTTGATTTCTACAAAACATTTTATTATTATTTCTTCCACGTACAAGCTCAAAAATCACAAGAACTTTGTCCTTTTTAGCACGTAAAGAGCCGTATCACTCATGCGCCTTCGAAATCTCTGTTGGAGAAAGTATATATATCAAACTATCATAACTTGTACATTTGATATATATTCAAACTAGCACGTAAAGAGCCGTATCACCCATCCCTATATGGCTATATGCAATTTTTGTAGCTTCCTGAAAACCCATTATAACTTGTACATTTATATTCAAAACTTTCATAAGTAAATCAAATATCGATTGATGAGGTATAGACACCAAATTCTTACATTATAGGTGGTATCCATTATGTGCTGCTCAAAAAAGAAAAAAACAAGGTGATCCGTTATGTACATGTATACATAGTATTTGATATAAACCATATTTACCAATGTCATATTTCTATTTGATCGCCGAACTAAAAAGAAATAGTTTAAAACAATCAAGACCAAAATAAGACACATGCAGCTAGAACAAAAAATCTATAAATTGGATGTGGTGAAACAGACCAAGCAATATACCGAGAATCATGGGAGGGGGTTTTGTATATCCGTCACCGCTCCATGCCTCTCTTCTCCATACTTAATTTTAAAAACCATCTCCAAATTTTATTTTATGTTCTTCACTCCTATGCTAGGAACTTTTTCCTCCCACAAGCTATGATCAAACCTGCCAATGTATCCCTTTAAACCACTGTAATCTGTCTAGATCTTTTTCAGCATGTGTTTGGCGATCCTTTCGAATTGACTTTCATTAGAATTTTCTGTTTTTGCTTTTTTCAGAGCAGGACAGTTCATAGAGGCTACTCATGACCCGACCTCTCTTTCTTGAGGAAAGATCTAGAGTGTGATCTTTCCTCTCTTGTATTGGGATTCTGCTTCGTACTCGCTCCAGCTCCTCAATAATTTCTTTGACGAAATCCGCCTCTGAGCTGAGAAAGGAAATGATAATAACCAATTAATTAGACACTAACTAGGAGTCAATTCTACAAGAACAAAAGCCAATTCATTAGCAAGCTGCTTGTTTGAGAAGGAACAAGCAGGTTGTTGGTTCCTAGTTAGTGTCTAATTAATTGGTTATTACCAAAAGCCAATTCATTAATTAGCAGGTTGCTTGTTCCTTCTCGTCCTTGTCATATGCATCGTCGCAAGCAACGCAAGTAAGTCTCATTTCTTTCTATCTTTTCGATTCGGTTTCGGTGCGGCTTTCAAGAGTTGATCCCTATATTTTTCAGGTAGTTGTTTCTTTGGGTTGAATCGCAATCCAAGAAGAATCAGCCATCAGGCAGATCATACTAAAGTTAAAGTTCTGCGATTTCTATTGCATGAGTTTATGGACTTTTTGTTATTTCGATTAAGATTTTGATCCACTTAAGCTTTTATTTGAAAGCCACCTATGGGCGTTAGACTTTCACTGGAAAGTTTTTGATACAAATCTAATCCAAAATCGTTTTTAGGCGTCTTTGTTCCAAAATCGGACTTAAAGTTCCATTAAATTCGGTTTTATTGAAAACGATTTTTTTTGTTTGTTTTCTATGTTCTTTAATATCTTTGTAGAAATCCTTTTGGATTAAATGCTGTGTTTTTATATTTTGGATTATATTTCAGTTTGTATGCATTGGTAGGGCAATACACGACAAGTCGACGACTAGCAATATAACCTCAGATTAAATTAAAGGAGCGCAAAATTGCGCAGAATTTCATTTTTAGAGTATTTTTCATGTTTTTGTCAAAGTTATTTTGAGTGTGCAGATTTCGTCAAACTAAGACACTTAACAAGAAATAAAATTAAACCCTGATCCCCGAAGGTTAAACTCTAAACCCTAATATACAATTTATTTAGTTAAGTCAATTGACGACATTGCCTAACTTAACCATGACATATGGTGTATGTACATTTTAGGGTTGTGGGTTTAGTTTTCAGGATTTAGGGTTCTATGTTTTAGGGTTTAGATTGAACTACGGTGTACATACAATTAAGTTCACGTGTGTGTGTGTCTAGCTACATTAATATATCGTTTACGTGGATGTTAACCATAAGTTCAAGTAAGTGCAATTTCGTCTTTCCGCGTTCAATTCAACAAAACATGCAAACAAATTTTTGTTTAATAAAACTTTTTAAAAGAAGCTATCTTTTAACTTGAACTAATGCAGCAAAATAATTATAAAAAACTTCTCCACAATATATTCAAGTCTTTTTTTTATAAATATAGACTTGACTGGTACGTGAGATAAATATTGTAATAACATAATAGTTGAATGATCCAATAGCTAAAACACTTAAATTGATTAAAGCTTTTAAAGATTATTATGCAATGCTAAATAAAATAGTTTTAGTAGATTATAATGATATTTTGTTTCAATATTTTTAGCACGTCCGAAAATATATTGTGAAATGAAAACATAAAAAATGAAAATTTGATAATTTTTTTAATAATAAAAAACTAACTAAATCACATTTTCAAAACGTGAAAACATATAAAATTGGTATACAATTCATTAGCATACATAAAACATCGATCTTCCAAGAGTTAGGTTATTTCTCTCACTATTTTCGTTTTCCAATCTCTATTTTCGTGAACATAATAATATTTGGTGAAAACTACTTATTATAACTATTTTCTAGATTCTTAGAAGTCCAAAGCAACAAACAAAAAACATAAAGACTTTTCAAAAACAACTTTTTCTCTTCAACTTTTTTTTCTCTTATAATTCTTCAACTTATATCAAAGTTAAACAACCAACTATTTACGATTTCTCTCATTTTAATACGGTGTTTTGCTTTTTCGTTTGAATTAGAGAGGTTCTTTTTCTAGTATAATTTTTTTTTTTTATTTAAATTTTTGTTTTTTTTGTTTGTTACCTGTTACACTTGTTACACGCCAAACATTACATCCGTTGATGAAGTGTTTGGATTACCAATTTCAATGAATGCATGGTAAACGCTTAATGGTCAATCCTGAATGCATCAAACGTGCAGATGAACAACATGAAAGTGTTATCGAAAATGATTGTTCACGGCCCTACACAAGATCGGATCGGATTCAAGTAAATGTATCTCTTAATTATATTTATGTGATGTGTTAACGTTTAATTTCTATATGTAAAATGTGTAAGTTTGGTGATATGGAGTACAAAAAAAAAGCAAAAGAAAATCGATGTTATACAGTACGTATCTCATAACTAAGAGAGTATAAAAGAAAAGGAATTACTTTTTAGTTTCTTAGAGATCCATGCTAAATATACTTCACTATTAATTGTGTACTTGACAAACGTAACTGAAAGAAAAATGCTCCTAAGTAACATAGTAAGATGAAAGTGTAAAATAAGGAAAAAAAGAAGTAAAAACGTAAACATAACCATTTTACTTAAAAACTTTTAATAAACCATTTCAAGCGATCGCTTGTGCCGTTTATGGTTAGAAGCCATGTTACTATGCTACATGACTAGGGATGTTAAATTAAGGGTTTTCAGCCCAGCTCAGCCCTAAATGTTATAACCCAATCCTTGGTGAGCCCTGACCCTTTTTTAACCCTGTAATTTATATAAAAATGGACTAAACCAGGGTTAACCCAACCATGAAATGGTTTTTTTCCCCATAAGAAAGAATTCAAAAAAAAAAAAAAAAACTATGATAAACTAGAGTTGACTTTTCATTCCCGTCAAAATATGATAAACTTATGAGATTGATTCTCTAACAAAAACGAGATTTTACAAGATTTAATGTTTTGGCAAGAAAACAAAATTTAACGTATTTGGCGGGAAACATAATTTCACTCTTTGGCGAGAAAACCGGATTTTACGTTTTTGGCGGAAAAATCGAATTTTACGTTTTTGACGAAAAAACGAGATTTTCCGTTTTTGGCGGGAAAACGGGATTTTCCGTTTTTGGCGGGAAAACATAATCTTCTGTTTTGGCGGGAAAACG
>PKML01071751.1:777581-793557 GCA_002933935.1 Eutrema yunnanense | reverse complement strand
CAAAATGAATTGTTTTGAATTTTTGGTTGGAAAATTTTCACGAAAATTTGGCCAAAATTAAACCGCCAATTTTTAGTGGGCCTCCCAAATTGCGATGGATTTGCAACGGAATTGACGGATCCCTTGCAATTCCGTTGCAAATCCATTGCTTATTCTTCTTTATAGTATCGACTTCCTTTCTTCTCCCCTCACTCAAATGTGCAAAATCTTCACAAAATCAGGCAATGCCTCCTCCTCCTCCGGCGACTTCAGGGATAAACTCCGGCGTTCCCTCCTCCTCCTCCTTCCGTGAGCCCGGCAACTCCTCCTCCTCCTTCTGCGACCTCTACGACTCCTCCTCCTCCTCCTTCCGTGACTCATCCTCCTCCTCCTCCTCCTCCTTCTCCGGCGAGCCCTCCTCCTCCTTCTCCGGCGAGCCCTCCTCCTTCTCCTCCTCTAAATTTTGGTTGATGAATGTAGATGTTGATTATTATTTTTTTTTGTGGTAAAATGTAAAGATTAAAATTAGAGGAGATTAGATTAGATTAGTTGTTTGATTTTATTGTTTGTGTTAGTATTTTAGTGTTTGTGTTTAATTTTAGATTGAATGTAGATTGTGTTAGAATAATTATGTATTTTAATTTTTTGTTTTATTTTAGAATAATTATGTATTTTGTTTTCTTTGAATATAATTTTTTAATTTAATAATAACATTTAAATTTTGGATTTCATTTTATTTTAAAATTAAATTATAAATTATAATCATATTATTATCAAATTTCATATTTTTATTTTATTTTATTATAATTAGAATCCATAGCAATTCCCTCACAAAATTGCAATGGAATTGCAAGGATTATAATTATAATCATAAAAGGATCCGTAGCAATTCCCTTGCAAATTTGCGACGGCAATTGTCCCTTGCAAATTTGCAACGGAAAATGTCCCTTGCAAATTTGCGACGGACACTGTCTGTTGCAAATTTGCGACGGAAACTGTCCCTCGCAAATTTGCGACGGAAACAGTCCCTCGCAAATTTGCGACGGATTTGCGATGAATTTTGATTTGCGACGAGTGATTTGCGACGGATTGATGGTCGTCGCAAAACCTGATTTGCGACGGATTTGCAACGGATTTTGCCATCGCAAATCGCATGTTTTCTTGTAGTGCTAGCTTATACTTGCAGGAAGTAAGTGAAAAATATAGGAGTTTGAGGAGTAATCAGATTCCCCACACCACCAGTAGGAAAGGAATGGTTCGCCTAGCTGATGAAATGGTATGTCATATTTCTTACTCTATATTGATTACTTACACAGAAATGTCACAATTTCAACTATTGTAATTACTTGTTATTTGTAGAAGAAAAAGAGTTCTGACCCAAGCACGGTAACAAGAAGTAAAGTCTGGGTTGCAGGACATACACATTCGGACGGGAGACCTGTTAAACCAGAGTTCGAAGTTGTAATTGTAAGAACATATCAACTTGTTAGTATGGAGTTAGTGTGTAGCTTATAGTAAATTCTGTTCACTTTTTTCGGTTTCAGGATAAAATAAGAACAATAGATAGTCAGATGGACTCTACCTCTATTAGTATCCGAGATGACGCCGTGAGTCAAGTATTAGGAAAAGACAAATCTGAGAGAGTTAGAGGATTTGGCAGAGGGATAACAGCTTCCAAGCTAGCATTCATAGATGCTAGAGACACACATGTGAAGAAGCTTGAAGCTACACAAGCTGAATTGGTCAGCATGGTTGAATCACTACAAACTGTGGTTCGTGACTTAGCTGCAGGGAAGAAGGTAACTTAATATGCATAATGTTTTTAATTTCTTGTGAAAATGTGTGTATTTAAATATTAATTCTTTGTTTTTTCTCCGATACAGGTTGATCATGATTACAACTCCGAGTCAAGTAATGTTAACAATGGAGGGCCGAGGTGTCAGCTGTTGGGATGGTATTCAGATGTTGAGGTTGTTGTCGGGGAAGCAGAATTCTGCTCTGCTGATTCAACTTACAAGATAGGACGTATTCCACTTGGTCCTAACGCAGCGGCTGTTGTGGTGACGTCTGTATTAAAAGGAGAAACATATGTTTGGAGGCCTACACCAACTATTACTTCACTTGGCGATGCTATTGGTTGCAAAATTGCATGGCCATCCGATAAGATAATTTTGGACAGCATGAACACACCAAATGGAGCTTCTGATTCATCGGTAAAATTTCGTTCCTTTGAACTTGTGCATATTAGAAGCTTATGATTAGATGGCCTATTAATATAATTATGGGTGATTGATTCTTTAGGCTGCAGCTGCATTAGACGAAAGGATCCAGATTTTTGATTGGATATCTGAGGATGAACCAATCGCTGAGGGAAGTTTGTATTCAACAGACCCAAAGGAACTGGTCAACAATATTCCTTTGGGACCAAATGCTGCTATTGTAACGGTTAGTAAAGTGGTTAAAGATGGGGCTTTTCTATGGAGACCAAGTGCTGACATGAGTTTTATCGGTGATGCATTACATGAGAAAATCGCATGGCCTATACATAAGATACTGTTCATTCTACCACAATCACGCCAACAATCAGTTTCAAAAAACGCATCACCTAAGGTAAAATACAAAACCTTTTGTCTTTCTAATGTGTTGTTGGATTATATCAGTCTCTGATAATAAGTAGTACACATTGAATATGAGATGATTTGTTTTCACTATTGATTGTAGAGTGCTAGTGTAAGTCTAAGTAACAGCACCGACAACAGCAAATGTGTAAAGAAGAAATGCATCCTCTTAGATTGCTCAGGAACATGAGTAAAAGTTGCAGAAGGCAGAGTTTCTTCTACAGACCCAACACATGTAGTCCATTTCGCTCCATTGGGTCCTAATGCTACCTCGGTTTGGGTAGAAGTTCCAAAGGTAAGAGATGCACTTGTTTGGAGACCAAGTTCAGAAATTGAAATCATTGCTGATGCAGTAGGTACTAGAATTGCTTGGCCGAATGACAAGCTTGTTTTTATCTAAACATTGTCTTACCAACTCTGAGTTGCATGTGTGGTTTAGTTGAGTATGAACTTGTTGTAAGATGTTATAACAATTGGTTTGAAGTTGTTGTAAGATGTGTCTTGGTTGTAATATGTTGTTTTGCCTAATGTTATAACTATGTTCTCTTTTCTATCATGATATTTCTGGAAAATTCAGTATTCAAAGCAGGTTCAACGATTTAGCAATTAGATCGAATAGAAAAATTCACAGAAATCACAACAGTACAAAATGAAAATGCTATAATAAAAACTGATATGTACAAAATAAATAATAACAGAAAATAAACGCTATTAAAAACTTTATAATTGATGTGTAGAAACTATATAATAACAGAAAATAAACGCTATTAAAAACTTTATAATTGCACTAAATTAATCGCTATTGTAAATAACTCTATTATAGCATTACAAAAAACCGCTATGTAAAGTGTCTTATCTATTATAACGGGCGTAAATAGAGCGTTTTCTAAACCGCTATGATAGTAATATATAGCGTTTATCGGGTGCTATATACTCAAATTTCTTGTAGTGACCGTACCCACCACCCAGATGATTTTTTTGACTTACAAAGATGTTCTAAACTAATATTCCATATTGACTTTTTCCTCCATCGGATATTCTAATAGCTTTCTTACGAATCGAGTAATGTTAACGTTTATGTTTTTTTTTTTTTTTTTAATGTTACTCACGATCTAGTAAGAAAATGATAAAGAAAGTAAGGGGTGTTATTAATTCAATCATGGTTTTTAAACAGAGTTTAAATCTAACCACAATTCATTGTTATTCAATGATTCATTTTAAATCTATCCTTTATAAAAATTTAGTGTTATTGGTTCTTGTATTTACAATTTCTTCATTAAAAGAGTTTAAAATATGGTGTTATTGGTTCTTATATTTACAATCTCTTCATTAAAAAAGTTTGAAATCCATTGTTATTCAAATAAGGATTTGAATAAATCAATTAAAGTCTTATGTTATTCATGATTGATAGATTCTTACAATTGAGTTTACATGAAAGAGTTTAACTGAATTTGAAACTAATTTCATGTGTAAAATATAGCAATCAAAATCTATCTTTTAACCCTCATATTTTTTTAATTGTAAAATCCAACTCAAATTATTATACCCTCATCACATCTTTTCCTCCCTCTCAACATCTAGGGGTGGAACTATTATCTTGGATCCGAGATCCGCTCCGAAAATCTGGATATTCGAGTGGGTCGGATCCGGATCCGAATAGTTAAATTTTGTATCCGAATCTTTTAAATATATTAAAATTTTATATTTTATTAAGGTAGACAAGCTAGTGAGGAGTGTTCGTGTCTATCCTTTAGATATTACCTATGTAAACTCAGTACTTCCGGTTTGGATTTCCGAACCGTTCTAGATATTTAGGCTGCTAACAATTTTTTTTTTTTAATATATTGAGATATATATATATATATATATATATAAAATTTAAATAAAATTTAAATATTTTTTATAATAACAGATTTTTTTACAAAATATTATATAAAAATTTAATTTTATCATTATTTTTAATATTTTATTATTTTATCCGGAAATCCGCGGATATCAAAATATCTAGGCGGATATCCGAAGTCCGGATATTCGGAAGCCTTAGATCTAAATCCAAATAATTAAAACTCGGATCCGGCCGATCCGAATACAGATCCGGATATCCCAAAAATTCTCGGATATCCAATTCGTTACACCCATATCCACATCTACCGTTGTTGGGTTAGTATCTTATTTCGTTATTATACCAATTTCTTCTCCTCAAATTATTATACCCTCGTTGCTTTTTTTTCTTTGATTTTTTTTTTTGTTACGGTTCTTATGTGTTTTAGGTTGTTTTTCTGATTTTTATTACGTTTCATACTTTAAGCTTTATTTTTTTATATACAAATTTTTCTATAAATTTTTTAATTACGTTCTAAATTAGAATCCTCAAAAAAAAAATCAATTTTATTGTAGAATTCAAATGATATCATCTTGACTTTGTAAATACACTGCCATGTATTTAAAAAATTTAGATAACTAATATACCTTTAGATTGTAAAATGAATAATAACTCATTATAAATGAACCAAAATTTTTAAAATATGATCTACTTCAAATCTAATGGAGTTAACTTAAACTTATACAACCAATAACACCCCCTAAGTCTAGGTTTAGGGGGTATTATCAGTTTGTATATTTAGAAATAGTTTTATTGTAATACATTCGCTTCTTTTGGCCCAACGTCTTTTGCTTTTGCTATATAGCGCGGAGTATTTTTTCTTAAAAAATTTTTTGAAATTTTTTAAAAAATATTTTGATATGTTCTGAATTTTATAATATGTCTAACTAATGATTATAGATACAACTGTCAAACCGGACTAATCCGTTTATTTAACCGTTTTGCAGTTGACTAAAATATAAACTTAAATTTACACATACTCAAATAAAAATATAAAAACTATAGTTAACTTTAAAAATCATATCATTTAGTAAATTGATCTATCTTTAAAATTAAAAACTAATAATTTGACTTGCGAGATCCACTTTTGTGGGTATTTGAAATTAGAATAATAACTCGTCCATGACGGACTAACCCATTTACTTAACCCATTTTAAGTTGAACTAAAATATTATCCGGGATAACCCGCAAAGAACTACAAACTTGAAACACCAACTCTAATATGCACTGCTTAACGACTCTGAGTTTTGTGGTCATTCCACGAACTTTTAAAAAATTAATTTTATTGTGCCAAACTATTTATAAAAATAGTAAAATATTTTTTAACTTTTGTTTTGATATATATTTAAATAAAATAATATCAATTATAGTGAAAATACTAAAAGATCTCAAAAAAATCATTTTCAACTTTTGTTTGATATATATTCAAATAAAATAATATAAGTTTTAGTGGAAAATATTATAAGATCTCGAATAGATTTTTTTATTTGAATATATGTGGATTGATTATTGTTTTAAAATATATAATATGTGAAATAATTTTTCTATATTAAGAAACTAAATAGTAGATATCCTCATTAATGAAAAAAATACATTTCATATTTGCTTCAATCATTTTAAAAGATAATTATATCATTTTCTGTTTTAATTATTATTTTTTATTTGTAATGGCATAATATGTAATAACTTACGAAACAAAGTTCATTTTTTTAAATGTCTTCTTAAATAATAATATTATAGAGATTTAAAGTTTTAAACTAGACCAAACTTCCATATAAATTATAAAAAGATCAACACATTGAGAGGGTCAAACCAAGATCCAATATATTAATTAATCTCCAAATATAAGAAAGTTGTTCATCACGTTTTCTTTCTTCATCTCTACGTTTTGGCGGCAGAGTTTATTTTATCATTTTATGTAATGACATAAGACAGAAAACTAGCAAATTCTAATGGCTGGTCATGAAACCCACCAAAATTCTAATGGGAATGACGACAGAATCTAAGCCAATTGTCTGTTTTCTTGTTAATCCGATTAATTATTCACTTGACGGTTTTACCAACTTAACTCCACATATGTAGTTCACACAAAAAAAACCTTAACTCCACATTAGAAATTCAGAAGATAATATTGGAGAAAATCATATAAAAAACCCTCAAAATAACATGCACTGTGACTTTAAACCTTAGACATATTCTACTACTATTTTAAACCTTCAACCTAAAATTCTTAACACAAAAAACTTTCAAAATGGATATCAAGTATGCGCTACCAAAAATTTTAACGGAATAGTAAACACCGTTAACGATAAATTTTTAAAAACGTGTTTAAATTTCATAAAGGACGTGCATTTTTAAATGATTTTTTTTTAAAAGGCAAATTGAAACATCCCAACCCGAAAATCATACGAATCCGTTTTAAAAGCGTAGGAAACAATTGCACAAAATAGTTTTACAGACTAGAACGCAACATAATTTGGAAATAAAATGCCGAGACTTTATTAAATAAAATTGAGACCAAAATATCATAATGCCTGAAGGCTACAATACCGTTTTAAAGAAATAACCCAACAAATTCACCGAGTCCCAAACACCTCGATCCCCAATGGTCTCTATAGCTGATGCGATCGGATTGTTTCCAAAACTTCATGTATTAAATTTATAATCCTAAAATTCTGCAAGTGCACAAATGTGTGTTGTAGGACTTAAGGTATCGATCCACAGGGAGGGAATGCTTTTCTGTGAGACCTTAGACAGAGAATTAATAAGGAAGTCTAAAACGAGAATAAAGTTTTGTAGAGTTTTTGTCACGAAAATTGTACAGAACGAAAAACATGAAATTGCTTGTAAACTTAGAATGAAAATCGATGGTTTGAAAATAAAAGGGAAAACGATTTGTGTAGCTAAAATTAAAAAAAAAAACTAAACGAGACGATAAGAAAACAAGCAAGTAAAATAAACAAATAAGCTAAACGAAGTTGTAAACAATTAAACTAGACATTGGGTAATCGGAAACTTTCCAGGGATCACGATCGAAATATCATAAGCAATCAATTAGGATTTTAAGCGACTTTTGTCGTCTTTTGGTTCTTAATCTTGGAACACGAATATTGTGTGTAACCTATTTTCGTACATCGTACACACTGATAACTTAAATACTCGACCGATAACTTTCATCTCCGGCCGCGCAAAAAGTTATGATGAACAAACAAGTTTGTTAACACTCACAATTCAGGCCGCAAGTATACTTTCGTACCTTGAAGCGGAATTGCTCGTCTACCATATGTCAAGCATATAGATCCAGTACTTTCGTAACTCTAAAAATACCTAAATTCAGTTGTAAGGTAGCTAATCAGGCAAACATGCATTAAAAATAAGGATAGAGAGAAGAACCCTAATCGATATCCTAATCTAAAAATCTAATGATAAATCGATCCATGAGAGCCCCTAGAGATCCCTTTACCCAACAAGAGAACTACTCAGACATGATTGAAAGTAAAGACATGATTAAATAAATAGCAGGAGATTGATGAAGGAGCCTCTCGATTTTAAGAACTAAGTTCGGAGAGAACCTCTTCACCAATCTCGAAAGTAAATAACAAAACTTAAGAAAACAAAGCACAAAAGTAATACAAAAACTAGGGCATGAATGTCACACGTTTTTGGTCTCTAAGAACACATATTTATAGGTTTTGAGCTATGTTTTCGTAGGTCTTTAGGGTTTCTCCTTGACGGTATTCGAACGGGCCTTGCAATTGGGCTTACTGGACGAAATTGGGTTGGCCACGAGTCCATGGTCTCTGACCGCGGCGAAACATACTTTGGCCGCAGGTGGAAGGCTTATGCTCGCGGTGAACTGCCTCTTGGCCGCGGGTGGAGGGCTTCTGCCCGTGGTGAAATGGGACTTCTTGATCTTCATGTATCTTTTGATTGAACCGTTAGATTGTCCTCAAATCTGTTGGAATTGAAAGGTAGCTGGTAATTCTTGAATATCTC
Organism: Eutrema yunnanense; assembly: GCA_002933935.1. NCBI lineage: Eukaryota > Viridiplantae > Streptophyta > Magnoliopsida > Brassicales > Brassicaceae > Eutrema > Eutrema yunnanense. The sequence continues at coordinate 785,082 of PKML01071751.1, read as the reverse complement.
CAAATTTGGGCTGTATCAGATGGTGACAAGAACCTCTTTGGAAGTTGAACTTCTGACTGTTTGACTATGAGCCGAAAATCTGGGTTTTCTCCAATTTGCAATGTTTTTGCCTAAATAACCTGAAAAGAGTCTTGAAACTACAAATATGCGAAAACCGTAAAAAAACATATAAAAGCGAATGAAACACTTATTAAAGTATTCTAAAATAGATAGTAAAACGGGTAAAAATACGGTGTTATCAACTCCCCCAGACTTAGACTTTGTTTGTCTTCAAACAAAACAAAACCAAAGCTCGGAAAGATCAAACAAAAATCATAGGGAACTCGAAATCTCGGAGACCATCCTTCTAAACCATAACCATCGAACTACATCAATCGCAACCTAGCCTAGAAAATTCTCACCAAAAGTTTCCGTAACACTAGTCCACGGTATCCGTCATACGAAATCTAAACTTTCAAAATCCAAAATCAGGATCAACTTACTCTCTAAATTCATTAAGTGCAAATGTGAAATTCTCATCAAAATGATCAAACCAAGACAGTCAATGCTAGGTATTAAAGGCATTTAGAGGTGATGTTAAAAGTGTTTCAGGTTACCGTAATACTAGTCCACGGTATCCGTCATACGAAATCTAAACTTTCAAAATCCAAAATCAAGATCAACTAACTCTCTAAATTCATTAAGTGCAAATGTGAAATTCTCATCAAAATGATCAAACCAAGACAGTCAATGCTAGGTATTAAAGGCATTTAGAGGTGATGTTAAAAGTGTTTCAGGTTACCGTAATTTCACTGGAGGGTGCGAGATATTATGCAAAACAGCAAGAGAGGAATGGCCTATTGAGATCCACAGCTTTCAGTCACTTCTTCTTGCATAAAAATGTTGCACTTCCTCATTTCTCCAAAAACAGAAGTTTTCTGTCATTCCCCCATACATAGAATTTTATGTGGGCTCGGAATGACAAACTTCTTACAAACGAACTATGGATGCCTCATACGAATTTCGGCCAACATAGACTCTCTTTAGGCTCTCGTTTCCTTTCCCTTTCGATTATTTTCGTTTTTTTTAAAGGGGGAAACACCTTTTATTGAGATAGAGTCTTAGGTGCACGAAAATTTACCATAATTTTGAGATTTCCAAGGCAGAACCAAGCTCTCGTCTTTGTTGATTTAACCTCCACCGATCACGTATAGTATTCGTCTTTAGTGACTGAAAATTGCGTTGTTCCTCCCTCTCCGGCGTTTTTGCACATATATGTACATATAAGACACAAAGAGGCGATGCATGAGGTTTGAAAAATGGTTAATGTAGGTACAAACTAAAGATGAGTTGGCCATTCAGGTACGACAAAGAGTGGTAAAAGGTAAAAGAATTTCCCGAATGTATGATTCGTTATCTTTGCCTAAACCTATGATGAGAAACTTAAGTCAAGTTAAAGTCCAAATATAATAGAGCTAGTAAATTCCATCCTAATGAATCTATACTGACTAAATTCCTCTGGGAATTTCACATTAACAGAAACTCTAGCTACCGTCTAGTCTAGAACCAAATTACGAAAGAGCATGTTACTAGAAAATAGCGTAGAAACACATTGGTCAGTTATCGTCAAACAATATTCCTACTTTATCGAAAAACTTAAAAACAATTTAAAGAAAAATGCAAAATGCAAAGACTCATGAAAGAAAAGGTGATTAGTAAGGGATGAAATTCTTCCCCAGACTTAAATCACACTGTCTCCAGTGTGAAATAAATCGAGCAAGAACGAGAAATAGACGTATGTAATAATTGAAAAAGTGTAGGGAAAAACAAACTTACCTGGAGCTGTTGGAGAATCGATGCGGGAATGGAATGGTGGTGAATGGGAGATGGTAGATTGTGTTGTGTGATGCAAATCAGATTCGTCACCAAAACTTTAGGTCTTAAATTTATAAACCTTAAAGCCTGCAAGTGCACAGATCTGCGTTGTAGTACTTGAGGTATCGATCCACAGGGAGATGGTGCTGTTCTATGAGATCTTAGACACTGTATAGTAAATAAACCTAGAACGAATATATTTTTATAGGGTTTTTGTAACTAGAATTGTAAAGAACGTAAAACGGAAAACTTATACTAATCTAATCTAAGAAAATCGACCACTACCTAAGCTAAGGGGATTTCAACTACTATGCTAATGCTAAGAGAAACTAGACCTATCCTAAGAAATTCTAAAACTAACGTAATACCTAAGAAAATCGACTACTAACCTAAACCTAACGGAATCGATGACTAAACTATTTATACGGACTCTATTGCTAAACTACACTACTAAAGACGGTTTTAACTTATTCTAAAACATTGCTGGGTCGAGAGGAATATCTCGGGGTATGCTCGATTCAATCAAACGGCCCCTAGCTCATTAGTAACTGATGTTTCTAGATTATAACTCCACGAACAGGACATAATAATGATGTAGTCTACTTCCGTATAACCTACGTCCTCCAATCTATTCACTCGACCAGTAGCTTCCGTTTCTGGCCGCACGTAAGATTGTGATATGCTAGTGGGTCCATAGGTTCACGACACTCCGTAAGTATACTTCCAAAATCTTACGACGCGCACGCCTTGTGGATGAACTTTACTGGTGATTAGATGCAACATTTCTGTGGTTCTAAACTCCCCCTATCAGTCTCTAGTTGATGAAACTAGATTCATGCATTAATAACTTTCCACAAGAAGAGCTCTAGAAATCGGCTAGGGTTTACCGAGTGAAACCCTTATCGAACATAGAATTCTCCTCGATAATCCTTTAAAACCAACAATCTAAACTACTCAAACATACTGGAAAAAGACATGATTAAATTAAGCATGAGATTGGTGAAGAAGCCTCACGAACAAGAACTAACCTCGGTGAGAAATCTCCTCACCAATTGGGAGAATCTCGATACAATAGTACAAAAATGAAAGCAAAACTAATGTGTAGAAGGTTGTGCAATGGTTGCCACAAAAATTCAGTCTAAGACAAGTATTTATAGATCTTCGACAAGCTTAGGTCGTTTTAGGGTTTGACGGGAAAAGATGGTTTTGGCCTTGGGTGAAGAAACGACTCGTCTTGGACGGATTTGGGCTTGGCCGCGGGTCCGTCCTCTCTGGCCACGGCAAACTAGGCTCTGACCGCGGGTGGAGTGGCTCCAGTGGCGGTGGAATGGTGCTTGGCCGCGGGTCCGGCTCCTCCAGGCGCGGTGAACTGCTACTTAGGGGCAGCCTCATTTGCCTTCAGTACTTCGAGTATATTTTAGGATCCAACAATTGGATTGTCCCCAATCCAATTGGATTTTAAAGCTAGTTGTCTCTACTTTGTTGTGTCCAAATTTGGTGACGATCAGACGGTGCGAAGACCTCCTATGATGGCAAGATTTCTGACGGTCCGAGTTTATCCAAGACAATCGATGTTAGGTATTTAAGGCATTTAGAGGTGAGGTTAAGAGTGTTTTGGGTTACGTAATTTCGCCGGAGGGTGCGAAATATTATGCAAAACAGCAAGAGAGGAAGGACCTATTGATCACCACAACTTCTAGTCACTTCTTCTTGCGTAAAAACTGTTGCACTTCCTCCTTTCTCCAAAAACAGAAGTTTTCTATCATTTCCCCAGACTTAGAATTTTTTGTGGGCTCGGAATGACATACTTCTTACAAACGAACCATGGACGCCTCCTAAGTATTACGACCAACCTAGACTCTTTTATGGCTCTTGTTTCCTTTCTCTTTCACTTATTTTTGTTTTTTTTTGTTCGAAAGGGGGAAACACCTTTTATTAAAGTAGAGTCTTAGGGGCACGAAAATTCACCATGATTTTGAGCTTTTCCAAGGCATAACCAATCTCGCATCTTTGTTGAATTCACCACCACCGATCGCGTATAGTCTTCGTCTTTAGTGACTGAAAGATGTGTCGTTCCTCCCTCTCCGGCGTTTTTACACATATATGCACATAAGTCACAAAGAGAGTTGCATGAGGTTTGAACAATAGTTAAGTTTCGGGTGGGATACCAACTAAAGATGAGCTGGCCATTCATGTACGACAAAGAGTGGTAAAAGGTAAAAGTACGTCATGAATGTATGATTCGTTATCTTTGCCTAAACCTTTGATGAGAAAATTAAGTCATAATTAAGTCTAAATAAAATAGAGCTAGCATATTCCATTATAGAGAATCTCTACGGTCTAAATTCCTCAGGGGATTTCGCATTAACAGAAACTTTAGCTACCGCCTAGTCTAGAACCAAATTACGAAAGAGCATGTTACTAGGAGATAGCGTAGAAGCACACTGGTCGGTTATCGTCATGGATTTCTTTCATCATTCCCTCAAAACGTATTCCTACGCTTTTCGAAAAACTTGAATTTTTTTAAGAAAAACGTCGAAAAATGCAAAATACAAACACAAATGAAAGAAGTGGTGGTTAGTAAGGGATGGAATCCTCCCCCAGACTTAAATCACACTGTCCTCAGTGTAAAATAAAAATTACATGGATGCGGTTGGGGAATGGATGTGGGGATGGAATGGTGGTGAATGGGGGATGGTAGATGGTGATATGGTGATGGGAATGGATGTGGGGTGTATGGGAATGGTTTAGAATCGATCGAGGAACGAAACAAATCGTTCGGGATCGGCAGGGGGCTTGCCGCGAGTCGGACTTGTGCGGCCGCAGCCATTGGCAAGCAAGCCGCTGGTCGGTTGATCGCGACCGCGGCCAAGGGCTAGCTCGCCGCGGGTAGATTATGGACGCGGCCAGCTTGCCAATGCCCGCGGCTGCAGCCCTTTGACCCGTGGCCAGCCCCCTGACGATCCCGAACGATTTGTTTCGTCCCTCGATCGATTCCAAACCATTCCCAAACACCCCCACATACATTCCCATCACCATATCACCATCTACCATCCCCCATTCACCACCATTTCATCCCCACATCCATTTCCCGACCGCATCCATGTAAGTTTTCTTCTTCCCTTAAAGTTTTTCTCAATTAATTACATCCACCTATTTATTCCTCCTTACCCGATTTATTTCACACTGAAGACAATGTGATTTAAGTCTGGGGGAGGATTCCATCCCTTACTAACTACCACTTCTTTCATTTGTGTTTGCATTTGGCATTTTTCGACGTTTTTCTTAAAAAAATTCAAGTTTTTCGAAAAGCGTAGGAATACAATTTGAGGGAATGATGAAAGAAATCCATGACAATTACCGACCAATGTGCTTCTACGCTATCTCCTTGTAACATGCTCTTTCGTAATTTGGTTCTATACTAGGCGGTAGATAGAGTTTCTGTTAATGTGAAATCTCTAGAGAAATTTAGACCGTAGAGATTCTCTAGGATGGAATATGCTAGCTTTATTTTATTTTGGACTTAATCTTGACTTAAATTTCTCATCAAAGGTTTAGGCAAAGATAACGAATCATACATTCATGACGTTTCACCTTTTACCACTCTTTGTCGTACATGAATGGCCATCTCATCTTTAGTTGTTATCCCACCCGAAACTTAACCTTTGTTCAAACCTCATGCAACTCTCTTTGTGACTTATGTGTAAAAACGCCGGAGAGGGAGGAACGACACATTTTTCAGTCACTAAAGACGGAGACTATACGCTATCGGTGGAAGTGAATTCAATAAAGATGTGAGCTTGGTTATGCCTCGGAAAACTCAAAAACATGGTAAATTTTTGGGCCCCTAAGACTATATCATAAAGGCGTTTCACCCTTTAATCCAAAAAAAAAAATAGAAAAAATCAAAAATAATCAAAAGGGAAATGAAACAAAAGCCTACAAAGAGTATAGGTTGGTCGAAATACTTATGAGGCATTCATGGTTCGTTTGTGAGAAGTCTGTCATTCCGAGCCCACAAAAAATTTTAAGTCTGGGGGAATGAGATAAAACTTCTGTTTTTGGAGAAAGGAGGAAGTGCAACGTTTTTACGCAAGCAGAAGTGACTGGAAGTTGTGGTGATCAGTAGGTCCTTCCTCTCTTGCTATTTTTCATAATATCCCGCACCCTCCGGCGAAATTACGGTAACCCGAAACACTATCTTAACCTTACCTCTAAATGCCTTTAATACCTAGTATCGATTGTCTTAGTTTAATCATTTTGATGAGAAACCCAAGCCTATACTTAATGAATGTAGAGAGCTAGTTGACCTGATTTTTGGATTTTGAAAGTTTATGTTCCGTATGACGGATACCGTGGATTAGTGTTATCGGAACTTCTAGTGAGAATTTTCTAGTCTAGATTGTGATTGATGTAGTTCGATGGTTATGGTTTAGAAGAACGGTCTCTGAGATTTCTAGTTCCCGATGATTTTTGTTTGATCATTTTCAAGCTTGAGCTTTGTCTTGTTTGAGGACAAACAAGGTTTAAGTCTGGGGGTGTGATAACACCGTATTTTTACCCGTTTTGCTATATATTTTAGAAAGTGTTCCGTTTGGTTTTCTATGCTTTCATTACGCGTTTCGCATGTTTGCGGTTTTAAGACTCTTTTCAGGTAACTCGAGATTAAAGAGTGCATTTCGGAACAAAAGTCCATTTTTGGATAAACTCGGACTGTTAAGAAGTCTTGCAATCTTGACAACCAGCTTTCAAATACAATTGGATTGGGAACAATCCAATGGTTGGATCTTAAAATATACCTGATATGCTCAATTTAATACCCTAACAGTACTAAAGCAGTTGTTGTAGTCTAGCTAGGGGTCGAACACAAGGACTCACAGAAATCACACAATGAATTGTAGAATCAAGCTACGCTAAGCAATTCAGGTTAAGCAGAAAACAGAAAGCAGTAAACGAGTTGTAATTCAATCAGGAAAATATAGGCCCAGGGTTTTTCTCAGGAAATCAATGAATGCAGACTAACTAACAAACAAGATTCAGATTTAGCACAGTTCTAGAACTCAAATCACTAAAATATAATTAACCAACTCTCGTTGCGAAAACTATCTAAATCTAAATCCTAGGAATTCCAAATCTCTTTGCGAATCCTAAAGTCTAAATCAGCTTTAATAACAGGTTTGATATGTTCACAAATCAATTAAACCAAATCTCTTTGCGAATAATCAATTTGCTCACCTAGGTTCTATCAGGTAATTAATTGCACTCTCATGCCTAATCAATTATCCTAAGATCTATATTCTAGGTAGCTAATCTAGAACAAGCTATGAACACAACCTAAGCGAAGAACTATAATTCAGATGGTGAATCCTAAACAGATAATTAACCTAGCATTCAAAGAAAACCCTTGTGAGAAAACCCTAAACCTAAGGTTGATCTACTCAGACATGGCGATTGAATCAAAAAACATGTTTGAATAAATCATCAATAAATAATCAAAGAAGGTTTAGAGATCTGATCTCGGACGAAGGGAAATCAAACTTGTCTCAAAACCAAAGTAATAAAAAGCATAAAAAGGCATAGCCTAAACAGGTGGCTGAAAACTCCTATTTATAACCTAAAACACGACTTGGGGTCTTCTTGTAATTAT
>PKML01071751.1:752358-771079 GCA_002933935.1 Eutrema yunnanense | reverse complement strand
GAGATCTGATCTCGGACGAAGGGAAATCAGACTTGTCTCAAAACCAAAGTAATAAAAAGCATAAAAAGGCATAGCCTAAACAAGTGGCTGAAAACTCCTATTTATAACCTAAAACACGACTTGGGGTCTTCTTGTAATTATTAAAGACTTCTGGGTATTTTTGCAATTCTTCAACTCTTGATTAAGTCGCGATCCGTGTCTTGCTGCGATGGGTATCGATCGATACTGGCCGTGAAAACAGGTACTCAGCAACACGATCTTTAGCTCTGCTCCAAACTGCTCCAGAAAGCTCAAATACTTCCAATAATCCTCCAAACGTGCTAAGACCTGTAAAAGACTCTAAAACACTACAAAACACTAGAAAGACTCTATAAAAAGGACTTATATCATGGCCTAAACAGGGTAAAAACCATGATATATCAATACCCAAAGCACTGAAGACCGACGAAGCTGCCCGAAGAAGCAGTCTGCCGCGGGTCGAGGAGCCGGACCCGCGGCCAAGCACCGTTTCGCCGCCTTTGGAGCCGCTCCACCAGCGGCCAGAGGCCACTTCTCCGTGGCCAAAGAAAACAGACCCGCGACCAAGCCTAATTTCGCCCAAGACGATCCGTTTCTTCACCCGAGGCCAAAACCATCTTTTCCCGTCAAACCCTAAAATGACCTAAGCATGTTAAAGACCTATAAATACTTGTTTTAGATAGAGATTTCGACATCCAACCTTAGACCTTGAGACATATTAGTTTTGCTTTCATTCATGTATTCTTGCATCGAGATTCTCGAGATTGGTGAGGAGGTTTCTCACTGAGGTTAGTTCTTAAATCCGTGAGGCTTCTTCACCAATCTTATGCTTAATTTAATTATGTCTTTTTCCAGTATGTTTGAGTACTTTAGATTGTTGGGTTTAAAAGATTATCGAGGGGTATTCTATGTTCGATAAGGATTTCACTCGGCAAACGCTAGATGATTTCTAGAGCTCTTCTTGTGGAAAGTTGTTAATGCATGAATCTAGTTTCATGAACTAGAGGCTGATAGGGGGAGTTTAGAACCACAGAATTGTTGCATCTAATCACCAGCAATGTTCATCCACAAGGCGTGCGCATCGTAAGATTTCAGAAGTAAACTTACGAAGTGTCGTGAACCTATGGACCCACTAGCATATCACAATCTTACGCGCGCCCAGAGACGGAAGCTACTGGTCGAGTGAATAGATTGTAGGGCATAGGTTTTACAGAAGTAGACTACGTCATTATTTTGTCCTGTCTGTGGAGTTATAATCTAGAAACACTGGTTACTAATGAGCTAGGTGTCGTTTGATTGAATCGAGCATACCCCGAGATATTCTTCTCGACCCAACAACGTTTTAGGATAGTTACAACCGTCTTTAGTAGTGTAGTTTAGCAATAGAGTCTGTAGAAATAATCTAGTTATCGATTTCGTTAGGTCTAGGTTAGTAGTCGATTTTCTTAGGTATTAGGATAGTCTTATAATTTCTTAGGATAGGTTTAGTTTCTCCTAGCATTAGTTTAGTAGTTAAAATTCCCTTATTTTAGAGTAGCCATCAATTTTCCTAGATTATATTAGTATAAGTTTTCTGTTTCTCGTTCGTTACAATTCTAGTTACAAAAGTGATATACTCATATATTGCATGTTTTAGCATGCATTTCACTTAGAGTTTTGTGTAATTTAAATGCATAATCATGGTCTTGTCTTGCATTTAGGTCTCAATTAGAGATTAGGACATTTGCATTAGGTCTAGTGCATTCTTGTATGTTTTGGAGTATTTTCTAGGTAATTGGAGGCAATTAGACATATTTGGAGAGTTGGACCTAAGTGGAGTCTAAAGTCCATCCAAGATGCCGGAAAGATGTGTCTGTAGGAATGCCCTAAGTTCTGAACTAGCCTTGCCGACCTTCATACAAGTTTCAGAGGAGTGAGTTAGCTGTCCAAGGGAGCTTGAATCAGGTCATTCGGACATGTGGTTAGGGAGTTACGGCCATTTTACCAGAGATATGTCCGCCTGCCGAGTAAGCTTCGACTTACACCGACGCCACGGAGCGATGCAACTGATCGGTGCTGGACCAGGGCCTTAACATAGACCTATTTCAGTGACCTGTGACCTCAATGCTACACCTCAAGACAGTTACAGCGACCCCACGGAGCGATGCAACCGAGCGATGCTGCACCAGGCCCTTAACACCGACCAGTTACCACCGTCTACGGAGCGATGCAACCGGGCGATGCAGAAACCCAGCACCAACATCGACCTGTTGCAGCGACCTGTGGAGTCGATGTTGGCAGCCATGAGACCCACTTCGACCCAAATTTGCCGGGTCAATACCCGGTTTGTCCCGGTTGACCCGGTTAGACCCAAAAACACTTTATATAGCCCAAAAACCTACTTTTATGGGCTAAGCTTTATTTTTCTCTCTTTCTCTCTACCAAAACCGTGTTCTTCCTTGTTCTTAGAGGATTTTTATGGTTTTGTAAGAGATATCTTGAGGTTTATGCAATTAGAAGTTCAATTTTCTGTAATCTTTCACTTTCCTATTCCCTAATCATGATTAACATCATCTCTTTCACAAGAATACATGTGTTCTTCATGATTAGTGAGTAGTTCTTCTTAAAGCTCATGGATGAGGTAGATTAGGTGAATTTCGTGGTAGATCTTGATGTCTAGGACTTAGTTTACATCTTTCCTCTCTTATTTGGTGTTCACAATGCTAGATTAGGCTAGATATAGTTAATCTAGATCTTAGGGAATTTCATGCACACAAGGTGTTCGATGAAATTCCCCAAAGAACCAAATAAGGGATTTTGCTTTTTTAGCCTATGAAAGTAGTTGTCTAAGGAGCATTAGGGCCATAGGAACCTATGTTTATTGTTTGTTAATCATCCTATCACAAAAATGGTGTGTTCTTGATTTGCATGATTAACAAAGTGATTAAGACCATGAAAGTGGCTTAATCTTGTTTAAGTGTTCTAGGCTAAGGGAATTGCTTGTTTGTGTGAAATGACATCTAGATAGACCATGGAAGGATCCATAATCAATAACCTCTCATCCAAGAGCTTGCCTTTATCTTATTGTTAAACTCGTTTTTAGTCTTTGCTTACTTGTTTGCTTGTTTATTTGAATCATTTAGGTTGTTTATAAACAAAAACCAACTTGTTAGCTTAACTTATAAAGCTGTATGCATTCCTAGTGCTTGAAACTCTACCTTCGGATTCGATACCTCTTATGCTACTTAGGCATTTGAGTAATTGATACTTGGTAAAATCCTTGTATCAAAAAGCCATATAAAAATACATTCGTTCTAAGTTTATTAAATGTACAGTGTCTAAGGTCTCATAGAACAGCACCCTCTCCATGTGGATCGATACCTCAAGTATTACAACACACATTTGTGCACTTGTAGGCTTTAAGGTTTATAAATTTAAGACCTGAAGTTTCTGAGACGAATCTGATTCGCATCACAAGCATATAGATCCAATATTTTTGTAGCTCTAAAAATACCTAAGTTCAGTTGCAAGGTAGCTAATCAAGCAAACAGAAATTAAAACTAAGGATAGAGTGAAGAATAATCGATATCCTAATCTAAAAACCTAATGATAAATCACTCCATGAGAGCCCCTTGAGATCCATTTACCCAACAAGAGAATTACTCAGACATGATTGAAAGTAAAGACATGATTAAATAAATAACATGAGATTGATGAATGAGCCTCTCAATTTTAAGGACTAAGTCCGGAGAGAACCTCTTCACCAATATTGAAAGTAAAGAACAAAACTTAAGAAAGGAAAGCACAAAAGTAATACAAAAACTTGGGCACGAATGTCACACGTTTTTGGTCTCGAAGAACACATATTTATAGGTCTTAAGCTCTGTTTTCGTAGGTCTTTAGGGTTTCTCCTTGACAGGATTCGAAAGGGCCTTGCAATTGGGCTTACGGGACGAAACTGGGTTGACCACAAGTCCATGGTCTCTGACCGCGGCGAAACACACTTTGGCCGTGGGTAGAAGGCACCTGTCCGCGGTGAACTGCCTCTTGGCCACAGGTGGAGCGCTTCTGCCCGTGGTGAAATGGGACTTCTTGATCTTCATGTATCTTTTGATTGAACCGTTGGATCATTCTCAAATCTGTTGAAATGGAAAGGTAGCTGGTCCTTCTTGAATATTTCCAAATTTGGGCTATATCAGTTGGTGAAAAGAACCTCTTTGGCAGTTGAATTTCTGACGGTTTGACTATGTGCCGAAAATCTGGTTTTTTTCCAATTTGCAATGTTTTTGCCTAAGTAACCTGAAAAGAGTCTTGAAACTACACATATGCGAAAAACGTAATAAAAACATATAAAATCAAATTAAAAACCTATTAAAATGTTCTAAAATAGATAATAAAACGGGTAAAAATACGGTGTTATCAATAGCCTCGCGCTCCAACTCACCAACTAGTCCTCACCTGCATCATAAAAGAGGCGAGAGTATAATTACCCGGTGCAAATGATCATACCCGCCTACATGCAACATAATATAACGAATAATTCCATCAAGCTATACATTCCGTAGTAGCAACTTATCAATCCATTTTACATTCTCATTACTGTATTACTTAGCCATTTTTACATAATTTCTGACCCCGATGGCCACTTACAATCTGAAGATCAACATCGACCCGAAGGTCCCAGACGATCCGAAGATCCACATAAACCCGAAGATCCCAGACGATCTGAAGGTCCACATAAACCCGAAAGTCTGAGACGGTCCGAAGATCCACATCGACCCGAAGGTCCCAAACGATTCGAAGATCCCATATCATCATGTTATCCGTTTCCTTACTGAACTTAACACTTAATTCATTTCTTTTAACATTTTAACTTATCATGCAACAATTTCTTAAGATCAATGCCATATTTTTTTCTCATGAACATCTTAACATAATCCTTCAATCATCACTCATAATCTAGCAAAATTATTTCTAAGAACGCAAAGAACGTTCTTCGAATCCCAAAAAATCACCTACAAGGACCGAAGAACGAACTTTCTATAAACATCAAAATAAGCCACAAAATATCAAAAATATAGATCAAGAGAAGTATCATGTAACATCGCGTTGCCACAAGTCACGTCCTCACCTTAACTAAATCTAGAAGATTCGAAAACTATGAACTCTTAAGCGTTGTCTGACAACAGGAAAACTCCTTGTGTTTCCTTCCAATGAAATAAAATTATTCTGGGAGCGGGTCGTCACACAAAACCCCCCAAATCGATTTGGGTATTAGGGTTCAACGACATTACCCAAAGTTTAAAAAATTAAGGGTGCTTTCAATCTTTTGTTTTGATTTGATTCGTGGATGTACGAGTTCTTAATTGTTCTTCTCTTTCAATTTCTCTGAAATTATAACGAATGGCTAAATATATTTTATGGGTTTGTGAAATTGAGCATGAATTCGATAAAATGAGGCTTCAATTACTGGTTTCGAGTTAAATCGTGTATGATTCCATTAAATTTGTAGCAGATAGTTCAAAAGCAAAAACAAGAACATCAAAAGTAGAAAAAAGAAGTTTGCTCTGCACGTTCATCAAAAGACAATGATACAATGGAGAAGAAGATTAAGGAGATGTATGTGATTGAAACAAGAGATATAGAGCAAGCCCTTGACGTTGAAGAGGCATTTGGCTTCAGGGCTTGAACGAGACATTGTATATTGGCGTTTGGAGGACCAAGAGACGATATTATCGCCAGGAAACACAATATCAGGATTGTGTACTGTCGATTTGGCCGGTTACTATCGAGTGCCAGAGCAATCGGCCCAATCGACATTAGTATATGCAGTAAGATTGTTGGATAGCGTGTTGGTAAGTTTAAAACTGTGAGAGATTGTACCACAATACCGTGAAAGCGTTGGGTCGGACACATTAAGACCAGAGTTGTCAGTCATCTTGGAGAAAGTGTCGACCGGTGTGGAGCATGGATTGCAGTTTGTCATGCTGGCCCAGTGAAGAATGTCCGTGATATATATAATTATGCTGATCCAAAAACATCCCACGACTGTCCCAACGAACACAAATGATTGAGATGGGACCGAGAGGATTATATCGTTTACAAAAAGAAGAAGATAAGCTATGTCGGATTCTTGGCGATAGAAAAAAAAGAGGTGTCGGATTTGTTGTTGATACATCCAATGCATATGGCGTAGTGAGCAAAACGTTGATACCAAGAACGGGGTGCTTGTTTGAGTTTGTTTAGTAACTTTTTGAGGAGGCATATATGATTAGGATGTGATGGATCGAAAAAACCGTGTGGCTAGTGCATATAGACAGTATCATTAACGGTTATATATAGGAAAGCGTTCTTCACATCTAGTTGGTATATTGGCCAATCGTGAGTAAAAGCGAAAAGAAGAATGGTGCAGATTGTAACTGGTTTGATCATTTCGACTAAATGTTCATCACAATCAATGTCGATTTGTTAATTAAAACCTCATATAGAACCATCTGCATTAAACTAATATTTTATCGCGCGAGAGATCCATCTGCATTATACTTATACCTTATAAAGAGTGAAGAGGATCTCTTCAGCTTCGACACTTGTCTCCCCCTTATTGGTCATTTTTATTTTCTAATTAATATTTACTTTTTCTCATTTTTTCATAGAACATTAATATTTACTATTATATGATGTATATCTACATAAAATAGTAAGAGAAATAGTTACAACATTTATCGAATGACAATAGATAATAAATTATGGAAAAAATAGTTTTCGTAATGGCGCAAATAGTCAAACTATTTTTTTAACAATAAATTTTTCATGTCAACAAACAAATGAAAGTGAAAAGAATAAATTATCGAAAAAATGACAATAGATTAAGAAAGTTTCAAGCAATTAAAATAAAAAATTAGAATAAACCATAAGACAAAAGAATATAATAAAAGAATCGAAGAGATAACAAGTTATCAAGAAAGAAGAGAAGAAGATAACAAATAAAAAGCATAAAAGACGGAAACAAAGATAAATACAAGAATTATAAAGTGTAGAAAAGAGAAACGGAATAGTGAAAGGTATGTGAGAACAAAAACTCAAAATGGTAAATTGATAAAGTTAAAAAGTGTGAAAAACAAGTAAATATTCTGAAAAAACAAATGGATGAGATTACTAAGGTCATTATAAGAGAAAAAATATATATAAAAAAGTTACAAGATAATATTGAAGGTTCATCAATTCCTCGAGTAGTGTCGTCGAAGAAGAGGTATTGGTAATCGATCTGCTATGGAGATAACCAGTCCAGGAAGAAGCCCTGATCGCCCCCGCCATAGATGCAACCTCCTCCATATCTGTCTCCGAGGATGACGCGAGTTGGGAGTATGGTGATTCATCAACCTAACAAAGACGAAAGCTCCGGCTCTTCTAGCGATGATTCGTTTTGAAATAGTAATGATTGCGGATTCAATCTCCTGAATTACAAGGGGCAAGGCTAAAGGGTTCATACGAGGAAAAGAGCAAGAGAGGCGCTTAAGGAGCCGAAGAGGAGGATTCTTAATCGAACGGCGACATGCCAACTTGTTTCAATGGGGCATGCGGCATCGGGAAAGGGGCATCACCAGGCGGGTCGGGTGAAGATGAGTTTAGGTTCGATGGCTAATCATGATCAGTCCCAGCAATAACAAGCGCAAAGAAAACATGTATTTACCGGTGGTGGAATGGATGCATCGTCGTTTATGCTAGGGAACCAATACCATCCGGTTTATGTAACCGGAATGTTGGGGAATCTAGCTTTAACAGCATCAGCCGGAGGAGTTTACATGTATCCGATGTTGGAGAGTGCTCTAACCCATGCTCTAACCCATGGTGGGTTGAGCCATGCTTTGTTGCAGTCGAGCCAGATGGGTGGTATTGGTGAGCCAGGCGTTGGTGCTGGTCTATCAGTTCTGGGATCTTACTTTAGAGGTCAGAGCCTGCCTAATGATTATCGTGATTTGGATACCGGGAAATGAGGGAATGGTAAAGATTCGGATGCTGGCGGCTCGTTTCATGGCTACTCAAACTATTCATGGTACGCTCTCGCTGTAACCTCTTGTGTTTTATAGCAAAGCATGTGCTCATATTGTGGTTTAAATGTCTTTGGATTAGCATATGTTGCATGATTCATAGTAGGAGCGTATGTATTTGGCTTAATGGATATATATAATGGGTTACGACTTTGTGGTAGTAACCGGAATAACATTTGGCATGATGTCTCTTTAGATCTGCATTTGTTATGAAGAATTTAAAAAAAAGGAACAAAAAGCTCTCTAAATAAAAATACACGCGCGTTAGTGCGGGGACTCACCTAGTTTAATATATAAAAGATAGCAACTCTCTCCAGTTGAGCGCCACATCATCACTGGAGAGAATGCCATATGTCCAAAATTATTTGTTTATTTAATTGTTTTTTTCTTGGCATTTTGAGTTTGCACAAGTATTAGTCATTTATGCTTAATTTTTAGTAACATTTATGCACAAAACCCCTCCAAATTTTTTCATCACTCTAATCTTAAAAACATCATTTAAATATTAATTTAATATATAAAAGATGGCCAACTCTCTCCAGTTGAGCGCCACATCATCACTGGAGAGAGTGTCATGTGTCCAAAATTATTTATTTACTTAATTGTTTTTTCTTGGCCTTTTAAGTTTGCACAAGTATTAGTTATTTATGCTTAATTTTTAGTAACATTTATGCACAAAAACCCTCCAAATTTCTTCATCACTCTAATCTTAAAAACATCATTTAAATATTAATTTGTACATAAATACCATCGACTTGGTTCCAATGACAAATTCATAACTCTTAACATTAGAACATCTTAATATATATAATCAATTACTCAATAATGTCTTCAAATAATATCATTTCCCTTTCAAATTTACAATCTTATCATGTAATAAATAATATTTTCCAGTCTTGGCCACGTCTCACATATATATCTCAAAATAATTCAGTATTTTTTATTCTTATAGATGGGTGCAGAGAATGGTCTCGAAAAACATCGAATATATACAAAAAACCTTCATAGGCAAATGTAGTTGGGTTTATTTGTAATTTAGGAGCTTATTGTAAATGAAACTATAGTAATTTGATATAAAATATACAAACAGAGACAATGTAAAAAATGTTAAAAACAAAAACAATAGTATCAAATACTTTGAAGATATAAATCCGCGCGTATGCGCGGATAATCACCTAGTGTGATTAAAATCTCATATAGGACGCACACCATTTGTAGTACGGGGCCGTGAACAAGGTTCCACATGTCACTTGAAACACAAGAATTATATTCACTACCCATAGCATTATTCCATTCACGATTTTGGGCTACTTGAACGTTAGAAGATGGATGAGGAACCACAACTTGAGTGTGGAGAGAGAGAGGGAGAGAGAGAGAGAGAGAGATAGAGAGAGAAAATTTGTTTGGGTATGTTTATGTCACTTTTGCTACGAGTTTGCATACGGTGAGGAGGCTGGACATGAAGTGGTGGGATTGGTGTAGTGTTGATAACGACTCGAGTAACGTCGAAAACTGAAGAAGAGGAAGTCGTTGGAGCAATGGCAGTTACAGAGGGAAGATGAGGTGAAGAAAAAGAAGCTCATTAGTTATTTTGAGGGAGGGAAACATCAGCGATTGGAGATAGAGGAGGAGAAAGAGAAGAGAAAATAGAATATGTCAGAGGAAAAGAGGTCGGATAGTGATGAGTAGATGCAGTTTTCGAGGGAGATTGAAACGGGAAAGTTGTTTCATCAAAAACTACATGACGCTAAATGATGATGCTTCGAATGTCAAGATCGAGGCAACAGTATCCATAGTGATTAGAAGAAAAACCGAGAAAAACACATTTGGTAGAACGCATATAGAGTTTGTGAGATGAAGTTGCAAGAAGGTTTGGGTAACAAAGACACCCGAAAACGCGAAGGTAATCATATGAAATCAGTTTATGAAAAAGCCAGACATATGGTAATGTCATTAACGACTGATGAAGATGGAAGAATGTTGAAAATGTGAGCGGCCATATGGAGTGCCTCAACCCAATATGTCGTTGGCATTTGAGCTTGGAAGAGGAGAGCTCGAACAAAATTGTTCAAGGTTTGAATAGTGCTTTCTGCACGACCGTTTTATTAGGATGTGTGGGAACACAAACCAACGACGTCATGCCTGTCATAAGATTTATAAATTGTTTTTTAACATTAAATATGACTTTATTGCAATGAATATAATTATTTACAATGAGAGTCACTTGTGACTCTTAGCACAATTTCTCCCATTGCAAAGACTGTTATACCCCTCTATGGCTTACATATTCTTAATCTTCTTTATGTGTGTAATTTATTCATCTTTTTTTCACACGACCCTTTTAAACAAGTGAAACAAAATGAAGATAGACATCGACGATTTAGACGAAGATGAGCTCCTTTAAATGGTCTTGAAGGAATAAATTACGAAATATCTTACCTATCAGAAGCCTCCTTACGCCAATTCTCGCAAGTCCGTCGCCAAATTAGTGCAGCAACCACATCAACATAAGAAGCCGGCAACATCTCCGCCGCAGAAATTGATGGGAGGTGTGGCTGCGTCAAGGAAGCCATCAATGGATGAGGACAAGGAATCAGAGGTTGAATTGCTCATTATTTCGAGCGGTGATGATGATGTGAAGAAGGATCAGGGAATAAGTGGGCGCCAATGGTACCTTCTTTTTCTAGGTTTTGATGTTGTCTTAGTATAAGGCTTCTCTATATGGCTTGGGTATTGGTTTGGTGAGCTCGGTGAGTTTGAATATGAGTGAAATCTTGAAATCGCCTTGTTAATATATATGTGCGGATGGTTATGTGTGGGTAGTCTTGTTTGGAGAAGTTGTTATAGTGTGTAGTGTGGATGGTCATGTGTGGATATAGTTCTTGATATTTGCAAATAAATTACTTATGAGTGGTATATGACTTTGGAAACTTTCATAGTATTTGTAGACTCTTCACAATGTTAAGTTGTAATTCAATCAATGAGAAGAAACAAACAACATGATGAGAGAATCTAGCTAATCAAAGCAATATGTACAAGGTAGAACGATTTTCGGTGGACAAAGATATTGTGGATGGGTTTTAATGGATATGATATCATGGACGTGTTCTTATTTTGTCTTTTTCTATTACAACTAATCCACACGTAATTGTCCACAAACATCTGTACACACGTAATTGTCGACAAACATCTGAGGCAAAAAAATGTATCCCTTGGGTGATTGAAACTCTCCCAAACAACTCTCTTTGCGTTAACTTCAATCAATTCGAAGTTCCTAGTATCGCGCTAACTTCAAATAATATGAGATTCTCATATGTCCACACGTAATTGTCCACATCGGTCTGAATTTTATATGTTTAGATTTCTTGTTTCACATCAAAAGTATAGCAAAATGGATCTTAAAATATTGGAAAAATAAAATTATCATTTATTGTTGCCAAAAAATTGTTTTATGTCTTTCACATTATAAAAAAATATAAAACATATCAAGTGAGGGTATTCTTGATTTTTTCACTCATTCACGACCTTCTATCCATCATTTCTGTGACCATTGGGCAATTTCAGATTTACAAATTGTGAACAGTGAAAAAAGTGACCAAAGAGTTGAATGTGACTTTTTGTAAGAAAAAGTGCTAAAAGTGACTTACAATGTAATTGACTCGCAATGAATATATGATTTATGTTTTTTATAAAGAATATAAAATTATATTCAATCTCAAAAAATCCTTTTTACAACAGATGGTTCAATCATTCAACCCCTAAATATTCATTAAGTAAAAACCAGGCTTGAATGTCCATTCATTGATCTTCCAAAGTGATATATCCTCTATTTGAGGTTGAAATTAAGCTTGTTTTTCCGACAACACTATTTCGATTTTGTTCAAAGTGCCAGCTCGATGTCGTCTTATTCTTCGGTTCATCAGCGAGGCAAATGAGGTATCAAGATAAATTCCCATGTCGATAACCCCTCTCTGTCCGGTCAGCTCGAATAGAATCCCCAAATCTGACCAATTATCGAACCAAAAATTTGTCTTGGCCAAATTTCAGATTTACAAATTGTAAACATTGAAAAAGTGACCAAAAAGTTGAATGTGATTTTTTTGTAAGAATTGTGAACAGTGAAAAAGTGACCAAAAAGTTGAATGTGATTTTTTGTAAGAAAAATTGCTAAAAGTGACTAACACTGTAATTGACTCGCAATGAAGATATGACTTTTTTTTTTTTGAAAGAATGCAAAATTATATTCAATCCCAAAAAATCATTTTTACAACAGATGGTTCAAGCACTCAACCCCTAAATATTCATTAAGTAAAAACCAGGTTTGAATGTCCATTCCTTGCTCTTCCAAAGCAATATATCCTCTATTTGAGGTTGAAATTGAGCCTGTTTTTCCGACAGCACTATTTCGATTTCGTTCAAAGCATTAGCCTGATGTCGTCTTATTCTTCGGTTCATCAGCGAGGCTACTGAGGTATCAAGATAAATTCCCATGTCGATAACCCCTCTCTGTCTCGTCAGCTCGAATAGAATCCCCAAATCTGACCAATTATCGAAACAAAAATTTGTCTTGGCCCCATTCTTCAGATCGACTAGATAAAATTCTTTTGCAACATCTTGATATTTGAGGATTTTCCTCCATATCCACGAACATGCATTCGTGTTTTCTCGAATCGACCAGAGAGTACCTTGTCTGATTAAGTATGTTTGGATCCACTTTACCCATAGAGATGGGTGAGAAGATAGAATACGCCAGATCAGTTTGAAGTAGCAGACGATATTAACTTCTTTCAACGGACGAAGACCCAATCCTACCTGTTTTCAGACACCCTCCCACGCTATCTTTGATTTTCGTGGATTTAAATCAAACCCGACCATATTTGAATATAATTTGTGTTTTATATATATTTTCGATATTATGGGTATATCGAATACACTTATTTTGTGTTTTCTGGATTTTTTGGGTATTTTGGATACTTTTGATTTGAAAGTATATTGTTTTTATTGAAATGAATATTCATGTTTTTGTATTTTGTCTCGGAATTTGGGTTCTTCGGGGTTTTCGGGTACTGTAGATACTTTTGGATACTTTCAGATCCGGATCCAAACATATCCGGAAAATTTCGGATCTTAAAAAAAAATACCCGATCCGGATCCGATCTGAACCCGATCCAAATTTTTAAAATATCCGATCGGTACCTAAATCCCTAAACCCGAAATACCAGATCCGAAACCCGAAATACCAGATCCGAAATCCGATCCGAGGATCCGAACGCCCACCCCTAAATAAAACTCAAAAAGAAATATGCATGCAGTGTATAACATTTGAATCGATAAGTTAAATTTCGTGCTCTATCGTATGACCTTGAATCATTTCAAAAAACCATGATTAAGTATCAGAACTTCTTGATTTTGCTCCTCTTCACCTCTTGCCTTCGAGAAATTCATATGGGCATTTTCAAGACTTTTCTCCTCGTATTCCGGAACAAAATTGCGAATCTTTATCCTCTTATTTTGGATAAAACTGGTACGATGATGTTCTTCTGCGTCCTCGCGTCCCATTGCAGCTAGAACTCTCTTAACTTCCTTAACAATTTCCTTGATAAAATCAGCTTGGGAGCTGCAAAATATTGTAGTTTAATTTAATTGATATGTTTTGTAAATGCATTTATCTTTCATAAAAAGGTTTGACGTGATAAATACCAGTAACCACAAGATGAAAGATCAATGAAATAAAAGAGCAACAAATTATGTTAAGGGTTCAATTCTTAACCCTCAAGCTCCACACATGTTGTACACATGCAAAAGACAACTCAGAGATTAAAAAAACATGGGATTGTATATTTTATACACATAATTAAAAACATTAATATTGAGATAATAGTCAAATGACTTTTTAAATAATTATGCCAGTGACCTTTCTACCTTTATCCAAAAACGACGACTCTTTACTTAGAGAATTTTTAAAAGTAAAAATAATTTGTTAAAAAGTTAAAAAAAACTATAAAAAATTATTGTTTGTTCTTAAAAAAAATTGAAACACATCTTCTCTCCCTCTGATCTCCCTTATATAAAAAACAAGTTTTGGGTGTTTTGTTGTTGGTTTTGTAATTATTGTGCATATATATAAAGTCATCCAGATTTATCCATTTATTTTAGTTTTCTTGTTGATAAAAGTTGATTTCTCAAACTTCATGTCCCAATAAAAAAAAAAAGGAAAAAAAATTGTAATAGAGTTCTATTAGGTAAAAAAATGTTAGAGGAAATTTAGAAATATACTCTAAAAGAGATTTTATTTTGAAAACTACATTGTTTTTTAAACTACACTTCTTGTAAGTTAAATGACTAAACTATCCTAATTAAGAGTTTATAGTTACATTAATATTTAAATTAAAATGTTTAATAGAAAATATGAATGAACGTATGAGAAATGAATTATTCAAGAATTATTAATTCTAGATAGTTTTATATTATTTTATTTTATATGATAAACCCATGGTTTTATAATTATCTATATAATGTTCCACTATAATATGTTTTATACTTTTTTGATCAAAAACAAGAATAGGTAGTGAAACCGTAGTATTCGACTCTCCTTATGGGTTATTATTGTTTCAAAACCCTAAAAAGAACAAAAAGGAACCGAAGAAGAAGGAGTAGTACCTTTTGTGTCTCAAGGACAAACCCATCTTGTTGGAGATACACTCTAGGGCTTCCTTCCACTTCTTGATCTGATCTCCACTAGAAACCTTTGCTAGCTCCCAAAACTTGTCACCAAACTTGCCTCTTTGTCCTCTCACATCTCTTGCCCTAACCTTGTAAAAGATGGGAATGACTTCGAGCTTCCCTTTATCCGCACGTTTCTTCATCTTCACAAGCTCATCCATGCACCAGCTTGACTCCGCGTATCTGTGGGTTTATTGGCCATATACGATCAGTACAACAACTTTAAAAGACTTATTATACCAAAACTCAGACTAATACTAATGCTGTAAGGTTAAGAAATCAAGAATACTATGCATCTATGGAGAACTACTACCTATCACTACAAGAAAACTGGCGAATTCCTACGAAAAAAAAACATAGGAAATCCGTCGAATTTTCGACGAAATTCATTTTCGACGAATTTCCGATGGATTGCGGACCGTCGCTTTGAAGTCGTCGCAAATTGGAATCCACCGGAAAAAATGTTTTGAAGCAATTTGAATGAATGAGAAACATAAGAGTTCATGTTCATAATTCTTAAACAATACCTGCTAGAGAAGATTACCAGCGCGATCTTCGACTCTTTGATCCTTACAAGGAGGTTTGTCAAATCTTTTCCCCTTCGCTCGTCTTTATCTATGAAGAACATGATCCCGTTTCTCTCAAAGGCGTCGATGAGGTGACTGACGAACCCATATCGTAACTGGTCTCCTCGAAAATTGAGAAAAACACGGCCAAAGTTGGTGGGAGACAAGATCGTCATCGGGGGAAATTAAGTACTGTAGTTAAGTGTTTTGCCTGTAAGAGGATATATGGACTAATAGATTGTATTAGTAGTACATCGTATTTGTACATGGCCCAAGAAGCATAGCAACGAAGTTAAATGTTTTTTTATTTGTTTATTTGTTAAAGGACGACGTCATACATGACCCAAGAAGCTATACTGTGATGGAGACTACGACTACAACATTAGTCTTTTGACAGTAAGAGACTATATATGACTGGTGGATTTTTTTTTTTTTTTTTTCATTTATCTTTATTAAATATTAAAATCAAGTTACATAAAAACAATAATACATAAAATTAAACATACAAAATAATAAAACAACAAAGATGAGTTTTAACGATTTTTTTCTCTGAGTTTTTTTTGCTGATAGAGTGTCCACACTTTCTTTTTTCATAATCGCATTTGATCTGATGCGATTTTCTTTGGGTATGATCCATATTTTCTCCTCTTGTATGTCATTGACACATTCCCAAATAAGAACTAAAGATATTCTTCGAAAAAAACCTCAAATTATTGATTCTTTCGATAAAAAAAACTTGAGATTGCCAATTTTCAACGACGGTATAAATATCGCCATACAACAAGGAGGTTGGTTCTTCCGCTCCAAAACCTCGTTTCCTCCATAGCGGTTTCCATGGTGATTGTTCCTATAGAATCGTCATTTCCAGCAGCGTAAAAAAAAAAAAAATACAAACTAAAATTCTAAATTCGAATTTCATCTTTGTTGACCCTAATCTCTCTAATACCCAAATCGAAAATCTAAATTACATACCCAAACCATAAAATGTTGGGTAGTATTTATAACAATGAATCTTTTTTTCCATATTCCGATACTAAATATATTGTATCGAAACATGAGTTTTAAAAGATTCTTCCTCAATAATTTCCAATATAAAAGTCCCCTTTAACATTTTTTTTTTATTCATGGCCCAAGAAGCTATACTGTGAAGGAGACTACGACTACAACTTTAGTCTTTTGACAGTAATTAAGAGACTATATATGACTGGTGGATTCTATTGGAGAAGAAAAACGTGTAACTTTAAGTCTGAATAAAACCAACAAATAGAGAGAAAAAAAGTTTAGGCCATGGTTAAGATTCACACTGGTGTACGCGGTCTGACGCGGTCCATATCAATTATTAATTTATTTACATATTTTCTCCGACTTTTGAATAGTGAGGGCGTCTCCAAATTATTTGAATGCTCTTGGCCAAATATTTGTTACATATATTTATTTATCTTAGAATAAATTGGAGAATATATATTCACAAAAACTAAACATCATTAATTTTAAGTTTTTTTTTCCAAACTTAACATCATTAATTTAAATGTTTAATAATAACATAAATTCAATATTATAGAAATAGAGAATGTAATTGTCCGTCTATGTCAAACGGCGATACATGCATATATATGCAAGGTTAAGAAACCCTAAATCCTTAGACAATACACTTGCTGTTCACGGCAGAATATACAACTCAACATAAAGGCCCAATATAGCCCAATACTCCCCCTCAAGTTGGAGCATGGAGATTAACAATGCCCAACTTGGACACTAGACGATCAAACGGAGCACGCCCAAGTGCTTTGGTTAATATATCGGCAAGTTGATCTTCCGTACCAACATGAGCCGTAGAGATAACACCATCATGTATAGCATCGCGAACTTTATGACAATCAACTTCAATGTGCTTCGTTCGCTCATGAAAAACGGGATTCTTCGCAATATGTAGTGCATACTGATTATCACAAAACAACCGAGTAGCCTTGTCTTGGAGAAATCCAAGATCCTTGAGAATTTGTCGCGTCCATAGAATCTCGGATAATGCATCATTCATTGACCGATACTCAGATTCTGCGGAAGAACGAGAGACAGTATCTTGCTTCTTTGTTTTCCATGAAACCGGGGAACCACCAAAAAACAAGAAATATGAGCTTACCGAGCGTCGTGTCACCGGACAAGAAGCCCAATCAGAGTCGCAATAGGCTGTAAGACGTAGATCCGAATCTGATCTCATCAAAATACCTTGGCCAAGCGTGCCTTTAAGATACCGAACCACTCTCACGGCTGCATCCCAATGCCCTTCACTTGGTGTTTGCATGAATTGTGAAAGAACATGGACAGAATATGTAAGCTCTGGCCGAGTGACAAGAAGATAAATGAGGCGACCAACAAGACGCCGATATTGCTCTGGTTCGGCTAGAAAAGGACTAGTATCGAGACCGAGACGGTGAGTTTGATCCATTGGAATAGGTGCAGGCTTGGATCCAAGAAGACCTGTTTCAGTGACCACATCAAGCGCATATTTCCTTTGCGAGAGAAAAATACCTTCGTTACTGCGTGCCACTTCCAAGCCCAAGAAATACTTTAGCTTGCCGAGATCTTTCATGTGAAAACAACGCCCTAAATACTCCCTAAATACTCCTTGAAGCTAGTAAGAATCGGCAAGTTATTTCCGCAAATAACCAAGTCATCAACATAGACTAGAACTCGCAATTCCATATCGCCTTTAGTGAGAGTGAAAAGAGAATAATCTGCGTAAGATTGCACAAAGCCAAAATCCAACAAAGCCTTGGACAACTTTGCAAACCAACAACGAGGAGCCTGCTTTAGTCCGTATAAAGATTTGTGTAGCCGACATACTTTATTTGGCTCAGCTGAGCGAAAACCAACAAGTAACTTCATATAAACCTCCTCCCCGAGATCACCGTGGAGAAATGCGTTATACACGTCCATTTGATGCACCTCCCAATCTTTAGCCGAAACAATAGCCAACAGATTACGAACGGTAGACATTTTGACAACAGGTGCAAATGTTTCTGTATAATCTGATCCCTCAACTTGTCGATTGCCAAGAGCAACCAAACGAGCCTTATACCTCTCAATTGTGCCATCAGCTTTGTATTTGATTTTGAACACCCATTGATTCCCGATAGCTTCTTTTCCTGGAGGTAAATCGACTACACTCCAACTATGTAATTTTTCTAAGGCATCAACCTCATTATTTGTAGCATCTCGCCATACTTTGTCTTTCATAGCCTCTCGAAAATTACGCGGTTCAACACCTGCAGTGACGGCTGCTAGAAAAACTCGATGTCCTGGTGAGAATAAATCATCCGAAATGTAATGAGTGAGAGGATACGGTGTGTTACCTGGAACCGTAGACGGAGACGCATGAGTGGAAAC
>PKML01071751.1:730142-751060 GCA_002933935.1 Eutrema yunnanense | reverse complement strand
AAAGGCGTCGATGAGGTGACTGACGAACCCATATCGTAACTGGTCTCCTCGAAAATTGAGAAAAACACGACCAAAGTTGGTGGGAGACAAGATCGTCATCGGGGGAAATTAAGTACTGTAGTTAAGTGTTTTGCCTGTTAGAGGATATATGGACTAATAGATTGTATTAGTACATCGTATTTATACATGGCCCAAGAAGCATAGCAACGAAGTTAAATGTTTTTTTATTTGTTTATTTGTTAAAGGACGACGTTAAATGTTTTTTTATTTGTTAAAGGACGAAGTTATACTGTGAAGAAGACTACGACTACAACTTTAGTCTTTTGACAGTAAGAGACTATATATGACTGGTGGATTCTATTCGAGAAGACAAACGTGTAACTTTAAGTCTGAATACTTATCAAAAAAAAAAAACTCTTAAGTCTGAATAAAACAAACAAATAGAGAAAAAACGTTTAGGCCATGGTTAAGATTCACACTGGTGTACGCGGTCTCACGCGGTCCATATCAATTATTAATTTAATAACATATTTTCTCCGACTTTTGAATATTGAGGGCGTCTCCAAATTATTTGAATGCTCTTGGCGAAATATTTGTTACATATATTTATTTATTTTAAAATAAATTGGAGAATATAATATATTCACAAAAACTAATTGTCTAAAATTGTACAGTTTAATTTTTTTGTTACAAACTTCACATCATTAATTTCAATTTTCAATAATAGCATAAATTTAATATTAAAATAATTCAAAACCCTTTGTTAATGACCAAAAAAAACTAAACCCGAAATAGGAAAAGGTGATTTTGTTCAAAAACATAAGTTGACGGAAAATTCAGTTTTTGGAAAAAATTAATTGCAAAATTAGGTAAGTATAAAGAAAAATAAAATGGATAAGTATTAGATAATGTTCTAGAATAATGGATAAAGATTAATTAGGATAAGAATTAGAGATACTTCTAGAAGAATCTAGAACGTAGCCACCAATCGTATAAATAGGAGTGGTCGGTGAGAAGAGGAAAAGAGACAAATGAATAAAGGAATTATGAAACGGAGAGAACAAGGATGAGGAAGAATAAAGAGACAAACTAAGATGCTCTATTTTCAGAAAAGAAAAACATTCTTTAAACCTTACCTTAAAAAAAAGAAAGAGGGAGCAACTAATCTAACTCAATGGGGATGAATACGAGTGTCCACGAGATTCATAATACAAATTTACTAATAGATGTAACGTGCCTAGCCAATAAATATATTTGTAATACCGGATTAAAACATGCAATTAAAATATTCATGCAAGACTTCAAAAAAATCTATACCGACTTTTTCACATTTTTAAAAGTCACAATTAAAGGTATTCATTCTTTTTTAAACATTCATGCAAGTTATTATTTCCGGCTCGTCAACTGTGTGGTCCCACTCACTGACAAATTTTTTATGTAACCATGACTCTACACTTCACATCTTGTCCTTCGTGCAACCAACAAGCAAAAATGTGCTCCATGACTCATCTCCATGACACTGGCGACACACAATGGATGATCAGGCCACACATGCAAATTTTATCATGCATTAACTAACTTCCATATATACTTGACAATACCATTTCCAACCATTATCTTTCTAACATTACATTTCCTTAATCCGGTTACCATGTATGAATGATGCATATGATTAACATGCAACGACTATCAACATCATAACAAAAATGATTAACCATCACACATCCATTCATCTAACTAAACACCATATGTCTATTAATAAATCAAATAAAGTATTAGTGGTTGTGATTGGAGAAACGTCACTTTTAGATATTGCGTCTACGTCTGGCGTTCTGCTTCTAACGATTGAGTCAGTGTTTGGGAAAACTATGTTTGGAAACAAGAATTTAGAACATATTAGAGTTTCTAATTTTTTACAGCTCAAATGATTCTTTGCCAGAAAGCAACACGCGTGGCAGCTGGAGCTTACCTCAAAATACGGTGGCCTTTGGTCCAGAGGCTTCCCTGCAGCAAGATCTATCTAGACCAGCCACACATCGGATCTAAATCCCTCGGATCTCTGATCGGAGACCTCTCCATAAAACCTCAACTTGATCACATATTTTTATAGGTTTCAGACAGTCCATATTTGAACAGCTTCTGCTCATTCTTGCGCACGAAGCAAAGTTCATCACAGACTGGACTGAACTCTAATGACGACGCAGTAAACTCCGCTAGCTTCCTTGACACAAGCTCTTTCCATAAGGAAAAATAAAACACAAGTCGGACCTCGCTTGCTAAGATCCATCCGGGATCTTTCTCAAAACATCAACTCAAAACTGTCTTTTTCTTCTTCCTCTGCACCTCCATTTTGCTTTGTCTTGCCTCTCGTGATCACTCCAATATGCTTTGCTTCCTCTTTTTCTTACTGCCACAAACCAGATCTCCCTTTCTCAACTCTTTTCATTTGCGCTTGTGACTGTCCATTCTTCCTCCGCGATATCTTGGCCTCCGATTATGTTTTCCCCAGACTTGTCCTCCTTCCTCTTGTTTATGCGACGCTCTGTCTCCTCTCTTTCTCTCTACTGTTAATCTCCTCCTCACTTTCTCTCTCTATTCTATCCTTTCATTCTCTCCTTTCACTACAAGAATGCAGCCGTTTTCCGACGGCCATATCGATCGGAAAACCGTCGGAAAACAGCTTTCCGGACGAATTTTCGACCGATTTGGCCCGTCATGACTATCGCGTCGGAAATCAAAAATAGTCGAAAATTGGTCGGTAATTTCTGATGGATTCCCGACCACCAATTTCCCGACGATTTACCGACGCTAAAAAGCGTCGGGTAATAGCCGACGATTTGCTGACAAAAGTCCGATGAGCGCTTTCCCGACCAAATACCGACCAGAATTATACCCGACTAAATACCGACCAAACTTATTTCCGACCAAATGTCGACCAATTCCGATGGGTCGTTTCCCGACCAATTCCCGACCAAACATTTCCCGACCAATTCCCGACCAAACCTTTCCCGACTAAATTCCGACGGGACGTGAAATACAGTATTTTGAAATTATTTTGAAAATAATGAATTTTGATTAATTAATTTAAATTAAATTAAATTAATTCGAAAATGAAAATGAAAATTAATATTAATATTAAACATTAAAATATTTGAAAATAAAATTGTTTTGAAATAAAAGAAAATGTTTTGAAAATACAAAAACATTAAACATTAAACATTAAACATTTTTCGATCCCGATCTCGTTCCCCTCGTTCCTGGGAAATCCGGTTGTTGGACTAACTCCTCGATGGACATGATTTGAGGAACTTGACTGCTCGACTCCGGAACATTAGATGCCGCCGGACTTTGTGGTTGTGTGCCTCGATTCGAACCACCGCTATGTGCACGTGGTTGCATCCCTCGAGCAGAACCACCGAGGCGAATGTTATCGAAACCCTCGTACGATCTAGAAAAAAACGCAAACATTGTTAGATGTTAAACGTAAACGCAAACAAAAAAAAAACGCAAACTTTAAAAACCCCAAAATATTACCAAAATATCGATAAAATTATGAAAATTCTCAAAACTGTTTTTATGAAAATTATGAAAATTCATAACATTTTAAGAAATTTATGAAAAAGAGTAATGATAAATTTATTAGTTATGCAAAAAAATAATGAAAACGTTTTATATACCAATGAAAAAATTAAATCTTTTCAAAAAATCTAAAAAACGATTTCTATAACATTTAAAAATTATATTTTGGTTTTTTTAATCTAAAATTATGAAAACTATGAAAAAAATTAAATCTTATGAAAATTATGAAATATAAATTATTAAAAAATTTCTTATTTATTAAACATTTAAAATACTAATAAAGTTTTATATATCTATTCATAACAAAAAAATTAAAATTAAACAAATCTAACAAAATATTACACAAAAACCTAAACAAAAAAAAGTATAACCTAAACTAAAATCTAACCTCAAATCTAACAACAATCTAACCACAAATCCCACTAATCTAACAAATCTCAAAAATCCAACAAATCTAACAAATCCCAACAACTAAGATCCTAATATTCATGCTTACATGGTGATAGATGAAGGCGGAGGAGGAGGGCAGATTGCTCTGGTGGACGGCGGTTTCGGCGGCTCCGGCAACAGCGACGATCTAATTACACAAAAAAAAATTACAATTAGGAGAAGAGAAGAGGAAGATAAGAGGAAGAGAAGAGGGAGAGAAGAGACTTGCCGATGGTGGCGGAGAACGCCGGCGGTGAGAGCGGTCGGCGGTGAGAGCGGTCGGCGGAGAGAGAGAATCGGCGGAGAGAAGAAGAGAGATCCCGTCGAAATGAGGAAGAAGAAGAGAGGTCTGTAATTTAGATCTATTAATTTCCGACCAATTCATCCGGTCGGGAATCGGTCGGCTATCGAAAATAATAAACCGCATCATATTTCATTTGGCGGTAAGGTTTCGCGGGTAATTTTTTCGGGTTGGTCGAAAATCGGTCGGTAAATTGGCGACGAAATTCCGACCGATACGAATATTGCATGTTCTCCGATTGGGTGTGGGATTTATAAACACTTAGCATTTTTTCTGAACATGTTCATATCGGTCGGAAATTGGTGAGAAATTCCGACCAATTTCCGACCAATATGAACATTTTCAGAAAAAATGCTAAGTGTTTATAAATCCAACACACAATTGTAAATGTATAAACACTTAAAATTAACAATTTATACCACACAAGTTTATAAACACTTAGAAATTTTCGAAATATTAGTATTTCATACCCTAAATCCTAATCGGTCGGAAATTGGTCGGAAATTTCCGACTAATTTCCGACCAAATAGGGTTTCGGGTATGAAATACTAAAATTTTGAAAATTTCTACGGTTTAAGAAACATGTAAACATCTTATGTGATACAAATATCTGGCAAGGTAAACATAAAATAAAGAATATGATGTTTTTATAAATTGAAAGGAGATCGAGTTTAACTTTTCATAACGAAACATGGAACTTATACTTATACTTTTCGATTTCTTGTACGGTTTTTAGTATATGTCCGTAAATAGTGATACTTAAGATATATGGACATTGTATTCTTTCAAAATATCATATCTAACCATAGCAAACATATCCCAAATCAAATTTTTCCCGTTTGAGGTTTCGAAACCCCAAATGGTCGGAATTTGGTCGGAAATACCGACCAAATTCTGACCAATTGATTATCACATGTGCCTAAATAATATTAACACGTTTATTGTGAGTTTATGAAAGTTTTCCGACCAATTTCCGACCAATTTCCGACCATATAGGAAGATTTTTCGAAAAATGCTGATATGTGTCCACTAAATCGGCGATAACTCCTGGAATATTACTAGGAATGAGCTGAAACTATACTAGGAATGAGCTGAAACTATACTCTCATTGGAAAGATAACTCAATTTCCAATCTGTCTGAAAGATTTGACATTAAACTGGCTACGGGAAGATTTCCATCCGACATGATCTTTACGCTGATTTGGATTGGCTCTACATTTTCCGACAGTGACATATCTTCAATAAATCATCCGTATCTCCTGAACTGCTGATCGTAATGACATGAATCTACTTGAGTTGGAAAGCTAACTCAATTTCGCATGACTTTCATCAAGAGCTTCCAAGCTAAATCCATCGGAAAGGCTTTCGTCTGACTCGTTTTATAATTCCCGTCGGAAATTGGTCGGGATTTCCGACCAAATTCCGACCGTATATGAAGATTTTTCGAAAAATGCTCAATTCCGTCGAAAATGGTCGGGATTTCCGACCAAATTCCGACCATATATGAATATTTTCTGAAAAATGCTAAGTATAAAATGCTAAGTGTAAAAATATCATTTATAAATCCCGACCAATTTCTGACCATATAGGGTTTAGGGTATGAAATCCTAAATTTAAAAACCATATAGGGTTTAAGAAATATCTACTAATCTTATTTACTAACAACTAACTTAATACGTAAACATAAAATGGATCATATGACGATTTAGATGAATCGATTCGAGAACGAGTGTAACATTTCATAACGATACATATAACTTGTACTCACACTTATCGGTTTCTTGTCGGGTTTTGATTAAAAGCTTATTATAAAGAATGATTATTAAGATATTTTAACATTGAATTCTTTCAATATATCATATCTAATCTTAGCAATCATAAACGTAATCAAATTTTAACCATTTGAGGTTTCGAAACCACAAATGGTCCAGAGGCTTCCCTGCAACAAAATCTATCTAGACCAGCCACACATCGGATCTAAATCCCTCGGATCTGATCGGAGACCACTCCATAAAACCTCAACTTGATCACATATTTTTATGGGTTTCAGACAGTCCATATTTGAACAGCGTCTGCTCATTCTTGCGCACGAAGCAAAGTTCGTCACAGACTGGACTGAACTCTAATGACGACGCAGTAAACTCCGGTAGCTTCCTTGACACAAGCTCTTTCCAGAAGGAAGAAAAAACACAAGTCGGACCTCGCTTGCTAAGATCCATCCGGGATCTTTCTCAAATCATCAACTCAAAACTGTTTTTTTCTTCTTCCTCTGCACCTCTATTTTGATTTGTCGTGCCTCTCGTGATCACTCCAATATGCTTTGCTTCCTCTTTTTCTTACTGCCACAAACCAAATCTCCCTTTCTCAACTATTTTCCTTTGCACTTGTGACTGTCCATTCTTCCTCCGCGATATCTTGGCCTCCGATTATGTTTTCCCCAGACTTGTCCTCCTTCCTCTTGTTTATGCGACGCTCTATCTCCTCTCTTTCTCTCTACCGTTAATCTCCTCCTCACTTCTCTCTCTATTCTATCCTTTCATTCTCTCCTTTCCCCACTTGCGGCTTCTCCTCCTTTTTCTTTTTCTTCTTCCTGGCCATGACTCCTCTTCTTCTTTTTTTTAGTTCTCCTCTTTTCTCTCTCCCTCTTTCGGCTCCTCCCATTCTTTTTTTTCCTCCACTAATCTAGCTAAGGGTTTTAGTTTAGGGGTTAATTACTTAGGTTTAAGGATTTGGGCTTAATTAGGGGGTTCAACTTTGAAAATTGGACTTTAGATTTTAGGGTACTAATAAAGAAATTGACCCTAAATCTAATTCCTGGAAATGTCACGCAAACGCTCTATGAGAGAAGACGAAGAAAATGTTTTTTTTTTATACCATGTTATTTAGAATGTGTATTGACAATCAATAAAACAAATTCAACGGTAATAAGCATAATTACAGAATTATTGAGTATTATTCCTTATGTACATGAAGGAAAACTTATAGTTTCCTATTATATCATCCCTTTCTTAAAGAAATATCGAGAGAGTGTGATCTTTGATCTCTTCTCTTGGGATTCTGCTTCGTACTCTCTCCAGCTCCTCAATAATTTCTTTGATGAAATCCGCCTCTGAGCTGAGATTGGGAATGACAAAACCCAAATAATTAGACACTATAGCTAGGAGCCAATTCAACAAGGACAGAAAGGATTCCATTTGGAACTAACACTAGCTGATTAGAAAAAATAAAATACATTATATATCCTAATTCTATATCTTTTTCCTACTTAGCCTTATTTGAAAATGAATTAAGAAAGATCACCAAACATGCCGATAAAAAATTAGGCAGATGATAATCAACAATACTAGAAAAAAAGATGATCACAAGCGGTCTCAAATTTAAAATCTCCTTATTTATGAAAGATATAGAGGGTTATTGGGAGGTTGATTTTTTAAGATTTTTAGAGTTTAAGATTTTAGTGTTATTGGTTTGTAGATTTTTTACATTCTTAATAGATTACATTGTTATTCGTTTATGGATTATAACACTCAGGGGCGAATATCCAGAAGAATTTTTAACCGGTGCACTAATTAAATTAATAAATATTAAATAAAAAATATAATATAATATTAATTAGGAATTTTAACCAAAAAAAATTTGGTTAACATGAGTAGACATTAAAGTTTAAGTTATTTTTGTTTTCTTCAATGGGTTAAGTTGTTTTTATCTTGTTAAATAGATATTATTTGTTTTGTTTTCTTCTTTTGGGTTTTATCTAATTTTTAATGGGTGCAAATTTCAAATTATTATGGGTGTACATAATAAATTAGTTAAAAAATACATGAGATTTTGAAAATATTATGGGTGCATGTGCACCCCCCTCTTTACCATATAGTTTTGCCCCTGATAACACTCATTTAAAATCCATTGTTATTGATTTGATGATTTTAAAATTCTAATAAAAATCCATTGTTATTCAAAAAGTTTGGATTTTAATAATTTTGTGATTCTGTTAAAATCTCGTGTTATTGAAATATAAATTCTTAACAATTTAACTCAATAAACATAACTTTCAAAATATAATATATATCCATTGAATTCTCAAAGTTTGTTATTATAGAATTATTGTATGGATTGTTTAAATACACAAAACTCTCTATAAGTTTAAAAGACTTTTACAAATTCAACAAAACTCTATGCAAATTTAACAAATCTCTTGACTTTTAAAATCCGCCGACTCTATATAAATCTAACTTCCAATAACCCCGAAAAAATGCAATAAATATAGAGGTATTCACTGGAAATAATGAAATATCAAGACAATTATCCAGATTTAATATCTCTAAATCAAGAAACATATAATAATGAACAAATTTTAGAAATTATGAAATTTCAACTCAAAATTAACTAGCAATCAATAGAAAGGCTATATAAATCTTTCAGCTTCGAGTTTCGGAAAAATAGTAGATGATGGAAGGAGAGAAAATGTTTAAGAACTAAAGGCAACGGTAATTTTTTCCAATATATAAACATGGTAGGCATAAATATATAGACTTGCCATATTTTATAACCAAACTAATTTTATCATCCAAAAATTATAATTTTTGTTAGCGTCTTGATCAACGGGTATATCATTACAAAAAAACAGGGTCATTTCCGACGGAAATTCCGACGGCCATAATTCCGTCGGAAATTTCCGACGGATTATCGACGAACGTGTCATCCGTCGGAAAAGACTGCCCGTCGGAAATTTCCGACGACACTAATCCGTCGGCTACTTTTCGACGGATTTCCGACGACTTTCCGAAAAATTCTCATGTTGCCGACATAATACCGAAGGATTTCCGACGACGACCATCCGTCGGAAATTTCCGACAGATGGTGACTTTGCCGACATCCTTGATGACATGGTTACTGACATCCTTGCTGACATGGTTGCCGACATCGATAATATCTACTTTAAATCCGTCGGAAAATGCACAAATTTTTCTTTATAAAAACATAACCACCCCTCATTTATAATCACAAAAAAAAAAAAATCTCTCTTAAA
Organism: Eutrema yunnanense; assembly: GCA_002933935.1. Lineage (NCBI taxonomy): Eukaryota > Viridiplantae > Streptophyta > Magnoliopsida > Brassicales > Brassicaceae > Eutrema > Eutrema yunnanense. Next base: position 741,722 of record PKML01071751.1, on the reverse strand, counting down.
ACATTCCCCTTACGGAAATGTCTACTTCAAATCTTTATAATTAGTTTCGATTATGGATGGACAAGCCTCATCAAATTCCGGACACGGGCCTAGTTACGGAGGAATTCAAAGAAGGTCTGCAGGAATTCATGGCATTTGCGGGTATGCAGAAGAAAGCAAAAAAAACCGGTAAAATCTATTGCCCTTGTACCAATTGTGGGAATCGTAGATTTATCGTGATAGATGAAGTATGGTCACACTTGTATTGTCATGGGTTTATGCCGGGTTACAAGATTTGGTATTATCATGGAGAAAATGATACAATGGTGGATAATTATGCTAGTACTAGTGAACATTATATTGGGAATAACTCTAGCTTAGAAGAACCCGCAATGGAAGTACAAAGTAATGTAGGTCATGTTCAGATGGTGAACGATGCATTTCGTGAAAGTATACCATCGGTTGCTAAGTATGGAGATAGAGGAGAAGAACCTAACTTAGAAGCTCGAAGATTCTTTGATATGTTAGACGCTGCTAAACATCTGTTATATGATGGGTGTAGAGGTGAACATTCCCCTTTATCAACTGCAACTAGGATGATGGGTATAAAGACGGATTTCAATTTGAGTGAGGAGTGCGTGGATGCAATCGCTGATTTTGTGAAAGACATTTAGCCAGAAGATAATCTTGCACCGGCATCATACTATGAGATACAGAAACTTGTTCAAGGTCTAGGATTGCCGTATCAGATGATAGATGTATGCATAGACAACTGTATGCTCTACTGGAGAGAGGACGCATACCGTTCGACATGCCGTTTTTATCGCAAAGCTCGGTATAAGGAAACAGGTTGAAGAGTGCCAGTGCCATATAAACAGATGTGGTATTTGTCGTTAACAGAGAGATTGAAGAGGTTATATCAGTCAGATCGCACATCGGAAGCAATGAGATGTCATGCAGAGCATACAACAGATGGACAAATCGCCCATCCGTCAGACGCATGAGCATGGAAACATTTTCAATCAATGTATCCCAGCTTTGCGTTTGAGGCGAGGAACGTATACCTTGGATTATGTACCGATGGTTTCAACCCTTTTGGGAAGCACGGTAGAAAATATTCTTTGTGGCCAGTAATTGTAACACCTTAAAATTTGCCGCCATCTTTGTGCATGCGAAGGGAGTTCTTGTTCCTTAGCATTCTCGTTCCTGGACCAGAGCATCCGAAGAGATCACTTGATGTGTTTTTGCAGCCATTGATTTTTGAGCTGCGAATGTTATGGGACCAAGGTATTGAAACGTTTGATGTTTCTTGTCACCATAATTTCATCATGCGGTCGGTACTTATGTGGACCATTAGCGATTTTCCAGCATATGGCATGTTATCAGGATGGACAATGCACAGAAGGTTATCGTGCCCGTACTGTCAAGATAACGCTGATGCGTTCCAATTGAAGCACGGACGCAAAACGTCTTGGTTTGATTGTCATAGGCGATTCCTACCTAGCGATCATCCTTATCGTCGGAGCACCACATTGTTTAGGAAGAACCGGAAAGTATTTGATGGTCCACCTCCTGAGTTAGATGGTGAGTATTTGTTGACTCAGTTCAGAGATTTTGGTGCAAAGAGGACCGTTGATTGTGGTGGTAACGGGCATCATCCTGTTGATGGTTGTGGCAACGTTCATAATTGGCACAAAAGGAGCATTTTCTGGGATTTGCCTTATTGGAAGAACCATTTTTTGAGGCATAATCTGGATGTCATGCACATTGAGAATAATTTTTTCGACAACATTATGAACACCGTTCTCAATGTCCAAGGGAAGACGAAGGATAATCTGAAGTCTAGATTGGACTTGCCAGACATTTGTTCTCGTAGAGCACTACATGTGACAGAGAACGGGAAGCCTCCGGTCCCGACTTTTCGTATGGATGGACCTTCAAAGGCCGAGTTTTTGACTGGATTTCCGAAAGTGTTAGATTCCCGGACGGATATGCATCTAACCTTCGGAACTGCGTTGATCATGGAGAATGTAAGTTTACTGGGATGAAGAGTCATGATTGTCATGTGGTGATGCAGCGCCTCCTTCCATTTGCCTTTGCATGTATTCTACCACGTAATGTCCACGAAGCAATTGCAGGTACAATCATGAAATTATTTTGTTACTACTTTACACAATATATACTTTATTATTTCATTATTCATTTGTTATCTATATTTTGCAGGGATTGGTGCATTTTTCCGAGATATATGTTCTCGCTCTCTTACATCAGACGGTATCGGCAATCTTTGGGATAATATACATGTAATCCTTTGCAATTTGGAGAAGATATTTCCGCCTTCCTTCTTTGATGTTATGGAACATCTAACAATTCATCTTCCCCGAGAAGCAGAGCTTGGGGGCCCGGTTCAGTACCGTTGGATGTATCCTTTCGAACGGTATATGTTTCATCTAAAGAAGAAGGTGAAAAATTTGAGCAGAGTGGAGGGTTCTATCGTCGCACAGAGCATCAATGAAGAAACCTCACATTTTGCCGAGTACTACTTTCCATCACAAGTCAAAACAAAGAGTCGTAGAGCAGCTCGACATGATGACGGAGGCGTACTACCTTTCTATCCGGTCGATGTTCCTCATATATTTTTAGAGATTGGATGACTTAGTGGAAATGGCAAGAAGCGGGGACTTTCACCACAGGAGCGAGAGCATTTCCACATGTATATTCTCACAAACTGCGACGGAGTTGATGAATATGAGAGGTACTATATAGAACCAAATTATTAATTACTTATTGGGTTCTTGATTATATATATGTACTAACGTGATAATTGATTCAATCGCACAGGATGTATATGGCTTACCAACGTTTTGCATTTCCGGACAAAACAGAGGACGAGCTAATCGAGCTCAAACAGGAAGAGTTCGGACGTTGGTTAAGAGATTATGTAAGTCTTTTAATTGCCTTGTTTTTAACTATCATCAGATGTAATGAATGATTTATTTGACGTTTTTTATTTTATTTGTGCAGGTCACGACAGAGAAGGCTAACGGACAAACATTTCCCACGTGGTTAAAAGAAATTGTGCAATTTCCACGACCAACCGTGCAGTCACATGTGATGTATAGCACACGGGGGTACGCTTTTAAGATTCTTCGGGATGATAGGAGTGCGACAACTTCAGATTATGGTGTATCAACTCAGTCATGAGATCTTGTATACTATGGTGTCGTACGTGAGATTTTCGATGTTCAGTACCCGGGAATGCTCGGTCTAAGATGCGTTGCATTTTTATGCGACTGGAACGACCCATTAGTAGGAAGCGGTGTGCGACACGACCAATTTGGTGTTACATCATTACATAGCAGAAGGAAACTCCAGAAATACGAGCCATTTGTACTTGCATCACAAGCAGACCATGTTTATTTTTCTTTTACGTTAATTTTTAATTGAATGTTTAGTGCATTCCCGTGGTTAAATTTGTACATGGTGTAGGTATGCTACATTCCATATCCTCGGGTGACAAACAAGCAAGACCCGTGGGTTACAGTCACATCGATAAACCCGAGAGGTAGAGTTCATGGGATGTCTGATCATGAACCCCTCCAACAAAGCTCTGTAGCTTTGGGTTCAATCGAGCATTCCCTTGAGGTCGACCTTGTCATTGATTTCACCATACACACAGACGATCGGGTATTTGAGGATTCAGAAGAAGAATTTGACGAATTTGGGGAAACTTCCGATTCAGGAGAATCAGATTACTCATCATCGGATTCAGAGTAGTTTTAATTAAAAAATTTGCATTTGAGCAATATGTACCTATATTAGAACTAGATTTGTAATGTGTAATATATTAGTTATGTGGAAGTTTTATAAACTTAAATATTTGATTTACTAAGTGTAACAAAAGAGGAAATCAAAAAAAAAATGTGTAGCATAATCCCCTCGGCTGTAACTGAATCCCAGTTTTAGCCAGGGTAACTGAATCCGTCGGAAATTTCAGACGGCTTTCCGACGACATTAGTTACCTCGGCTAAAACTCAATCCCAGTTTCAGCCGAGGTAACTAAGGCCGTCGGAAAGCCGTCGGAAATTTCCGACGGATTCAGTTACCCCGGCTAAAACTGGGATTCTTCGGCTGTAACTGAATCCCAGTTTTAGCCGGGGTAACTGAATCTGTCGGAAATTTCCGACGGCCTTAGTTACCTCGGCTGAAACTGAATCAAGTTTTAGTCGGGGTAACTGAATCCGTCGGAAATCCGTCGGAAATTTTCGACGGATTTCCGACGGATATTTTCAAAAATGTTGTTTAGTGTATAGGGTATAGGTTTTTTTGTGGAAATTGTTTACAAACACTTGTATGATGTATATACAATAGGTTGAACTTGTCATATTTCAAAAAAATGTGTTATATAGAATTTATAAAATTTTATGGAAGTGTTTGTATAAGTTATAGTATAAGATATAGTTGATTTATATGAAATGATAGGTTTTGATGTTGTATAAGTTATAAACTCATGCAAAGCCTTTAATATTGATGAATTTCATATATTTTGAATGAAACATGTAAATTACGGGTCCCTAAATCATATAAAAAGACTCTAAACACAAAACCCCAAATATACCCTAAATCCATCGGAAATCCGTCGGAAATTTCCGACAGATCTGGCAAATATGACACGTGCATGTTTACTGGCCAATCGACAAACATGCAAGGAATATACCTTATCTTTTCAAATCCGTCGGAACGGTCTTTGGTATTTTCGAGACCGCGGGAATATCAACCGCGTAAATGAAATTATTTTTCGGAATCCGACGGATTTCCGACGGACATCGATATATATCGACAAAAGCGTAAGTTCCTTTCTTCATTTCTCTCTTCTCTCTCTCTCTCTCTCTCTTTCAACTCTTCTTCTCCTCTCCTCTCTTCTTCTTCCTCACCGAGAATCTCTTCTCTCTTCTTCTCCCTTACAATTTCTCATTTCTTCTTCAATTCCTCAGCTCTCTCTTCAATTCCTCAACTCTCTCTTCTCAAAACCATGTAAGTTTCATCAATTCCTTTAATTATTTTTAGATCTTGTTAGATTTTAGGGAATATATTAGTTAGGTTATTAGAATTCAATTTATGTGTATTGTTAGGTGGTTAGAATAGAATTTGTTATGTAGAATAATATTAATTTTAGGGTTGATGTGATTAGATTGTTCATTTAGAATTGTTAGATTTAGAAAACAAATTTTTGATTTTTTAAAAACGTTTCTAAATATTTTTTAAGTATTTAGAAAATTACAATTGAATTTTTCACATAATAAAAACGTTTTTAATTATTTGTATATATTAAAAACGTTTTAAAAATATTTTGTAAGTAATAAAAACGTTTTTAAAATATTTGTATATATTAAAATCATTTGTAAAATATTTGTTTAGTAATAAAAACGTTTTTAAAATATTTGTATATATTAGAAACGTTTTAAAAATATTTTTTAAGTAATAAAAACGTTTTTAAAATATTTGTATATATTAAAATTGTTTTTAAAATATTGTTTTAGTAATAAAAACGATTTTACAATATTTGTATATATTACAATCATTTTTTAAATATTTGTTTAGTAATAAAAACGTTTTTAAAATATTTCTATATATTAAAATCGTTTTTAAAATATTTTTTTAGTAATAAAAACGTTTTTAAAATATTTGTATATATTAAAATTGTTTTTAAAATATTGTTTTAAATTAAAACGTTTTTACAATATTTGTATATAGTAAAATCATTTTTAAAATATTTTTAGTAATAAAAACGTTTTTCAAATATTTTTATATATTAAAATCTTTTTAAAAATATTTGGTTTAGTAATAAAAACGTTTTTTAAATATTTGTATATATTAAAAACGTTTTTAAAATATATTTTTAGTAATAAAAACGTTTTAAAAAAATTTGTATATATTAAAAACATTTTTAAAATATTTGTAAATAATAAAAATGTTTTCAAATATATTCGTTTTTATAATTTTTTGGGAATTACAAATTTTTCCAAATTTTTGAATTTTTCAGAAAATTTGAATTTTTTTTGAGAAATTTTTTTGGGAAATTTCAAAATTTTTGGTAACTTTTGAAATTTTTGTTAATTTACTAACTATTTTACGGTTTTTCGCAGGGATCACGAGGACGTACTTCAATTGGGAGGCGGCAACCAAGGACGCCGTTCTCGGGGTTCTCGGTGTACGCCTCCGGGACCAACGAGTTCGGGAACTCATATCCCGGATTCCCAGCAATCCGCTGCTCGGAGCAACATTCGCATCAAGGAGCTAGTCCAGCAGCCGAACCGGGGACATTGCATCCGACTCGACACGAAGTTTGAGGACGGGACTTGGTAAGATAATTTTTGTATATTATTTAGATTTTTAAACTTAACATATTTATATCATTTTATAATGTTTTCAGGTTTAAGTTCTCGACTGAGATCACCAATGCGATATTACAGATGCTCCACAACATGTTGGACAAACCGTACAAGAAGTATTCGGACATGCCTGCCGAGGAGAAAGACGTGTGGCACCGGACTTTCGCGGTAAGTTATTTATTGATTTATTATTCATTTTTTACTTCATTTTGTCGATTTTTCTTTTTGAAATGTAACATATTTTTTTTTACTTGTAGCAAGAATTCACGTGAGACTCTCATCATATACGCAAAGTTATTGACACATTCGACAAATATGCCGCAAACTCGTACTCGAAGCACATGTACGAGTGGAAGCAGAAGTGGAAGCAGAAGTGGAAGTACAACAAAGACAAGCCGAAGGACCTTGACGAAGACGTCTGGAAGGGCTTCTGCGAGTATTGGAGTAAGCATGCGACGAAAAAGACCTCCGACCAACAGTCGAAGAACCGAAAGAGCCAACGAGGCGGGAAAGGGGTCTACATCCACAACGGGGGCACAAAGACTATCGAACGGGAAGCGATGAAAATGGTAAGTTTAATTTCAATTTTTTATTACTAATTTTGTTTTTTATATTTATTTAACTTAACAAATTTTTCAGGCGAAAGAATCTGGTTCCGAACCCGATTATCTGAAACTCATCGAGCTGAGGCACACCAACAAGAAAACCGGTCAGATACAGAACTTGGGGTTGCGGGATGTTGTCGAGAAGAGCAAGAAGACGAAGCTTGACCGTGAAGTTTCAATATCGCAGCTCACTATCGACGGATCGACGTCCTCGAACACGTTATCCTGGGAAGAGATAAACCAGATTGTACTTGAGGTAAGTTTTAATTTCATTTCGTTTTCTTTTTATTTTCGTTATTTAATTATTAACGGTTATAATTATTCGCAGCAAACCCGGCAAGTGAAATGTCGATTCACTGGGTTAGGCACTCTTCCGACCCAGGAATCTTCTTCATTGCTTCCTCGTTATCCTTCGGAGTACCGGGTAGAAATCGAGAAGCTCACCCAAACGGTGAAAGACCGTGACCAGCAGGTCGAAGAGCTACGGACGGAGCAACAGTCTACCACTAAGATGCTCTCCTCGTTGGAGAAGATGATGCATAAATGTTTTCCGCATATGTTTCGGGATAATAATCCCGACGACGACTCCGGGGACTCTCCAACCGTTTAAATATTTTATTTTATAGTTTTTTTTTTGAACAATTTTTTTTAATGTGGAATGAATTTTAATATTTATTATTTATCAAATTTATATTTCTAATTTATAATTTTCAAAAAAAAAAATTAATTAAATAAAATTTATTCTTTATCCGTCGTAAATCCGTCAGAAATTGTGTGTCGGAGATCCGTCGGAAATTGTCCGTCGGTTATCCGTCGCAAATCCGTCAGAAACATTTACCGTCGGAACCTATTTCTGACGAGCATCCGACGGACTTCCGAAAAAAACTTCCGATCAATTATCCGTCGGAAATTCTATCGGAAATATATTCGTCGTAATTCCGTCGGATTTACACGACGGCCAACCGACGGACTTCCGACGTAATTTCCGATCAAAGATCCGTCGGAAATGCCGTCGGAAATTTCCGACGGTATTCCGAAGCCCTGAATCCGTCGGAAAATTCCGACGGATTTCTGACAGAAGTCACATTTCCGACGAACTGTAACCGACAGCTGAAATCCGTCGAAAAATACCTTTTCCGACGTATTCGGCCGTCGGAAATAAACTGTTTTCTTGTAGTGAATGCGTATTTGTGTGATATACTATTCAATTTTAACAAATATTGAATTGAAAAATAGAGGTGCATCTTCCGCCTGGTCCTAGAGCTTCTAATGTTCATCGTCGCCAAATACGCCGATAAGCCCCATTTTAATCTATTTGTTTTAATCCAGCTTTCAAAAGTAGATCACATTAATGGTGGGCACGGATCAGATACTAGGTCTGGACAAAATATCTAGAACCAAACAACTGAACTGAAACCGAACCGAACTGATTAGGAGAAATCGAATCCGAACCGAAACCTATAAAAATATCCGATAGATTCTAAACTCTTATACCCAATGAACCGGAACCGAACCGAGAACTGATCGGGTACCCGAAACATCCGTAGTATAATTATACACCCATAAATATTATTTAATTTTTGGGGGGCTTTTGGTATATTTTTGGGTTTTCGGGTATATTTGGGGTATTTCGGATAAAAAAATATCTGAACCGAACCATATCCAAAAAAATCAGATATTTATCGGTTCTCAAAATTAAGACCCGAAAGACCCGGAACCAATTGGAACCGAACCGAAACCGAACCGAAACCCTATCGGTTCCTATATGGGTCCAAAGTCCTTCTACCCGAAAGATCCGAAACCAAACCGAATACCCGAATGAACAGGGCTATCGGATACCCTGAAATAATGAAATATTTTGATTTCCACCTCCAAAAAATCCGATCCAAACTGGAATCTAAATCCAAGAGAAAATCAAACAGAACGGAGTAAAGTTTTGCATTCTCTGTTGTTTATTGTTTTGATTGTTGTTTCTGATCGAAAATTAAACAGAACGGAGTAAACTTTTATTTGAAAGCGTATGGCCGTTGACTTTCATTAGATCGAAAAATTGGGAAACAGGAATATAAAAAAGGTTCTAAATCTGAAAAGTATCCCATCCAGGATCGAACCAACATATTTGGTTTGCTTCATTAAACTCGGTTTACTGAAAATGAAATGTTTATTTAATATTTATTGTCTATAATATCGTTTGTGGCTTTGTGGAATTCTTTTTTCAGTTCGAACGGCTATCTACGTGTTTTATTACTGTGACAATACACGGTGTTTTCAACATTAAAAAGTACACGAAGTTAATTTAGTTAAACTCTGGCAAAATTGATGAAATGAAGTTCTTAAAACCTGTTATGAATTAGGTCGAATGAAAACAAGAAAAAAGTCGAAAAACCAGAGAGATACAGCAATTGAGGCAAACACCCGTTTAAAGTTTTTTTATTAATCGTGTGAATGATTATTTACAACCCTAAAACCTCGTATTTATAAATCCCAAAACCCGATCTTAATCCCACTTAGTAAAAGTAAGCTTTCGGCCGTTACATTCTTCTACTGGCTCAATCAAGACCCCATAACATACTTATTATTATTTATCACCAAATATATACTTCATGGCAAGTTGGAACGAGAGTTTTCTAAAGCAATATTTTCAAGTTGAACCCATATATATACATAAACATGTTCTTCCTGTCTTCCACAATATATGAATGTTTTCTGTAAATGAATGTAATCCCAAAATCTTTTAAGAGTTGTTTATTTCTCGCACGACCTCTCTTTCTGCGTTCCATGATATCTTCTTTAACGTCACAGAATATTTTAAAACCAAGGAAGTAACCCTTTTGTTTAGTTTTTATTTTTATATATTTTTTGACGAACATATAGTATTTTCGTGTAGGTTTTAGAATTAAGGATTTAGGTTTTATAGGCTAGCTGGTTTATGATTTAGGTTTTGGTCACGTTAAACTTTTCTTTCTTGACTCACAAGACACAAGACGTTAAACTTTTTGACTCACAAGAAACAAATTTGTATACGTATATGAAGATCAAGTAGAGTACGTACCTCTTGTGACATAACGTCATGCCCATCTTGTAGGAAACAGACTCCAAAGCTTCCTTCCAGTTCTTGATCTCCTCACCACTTGAAGTCATTGCCAGCTTCCAGAAGTTTCGACTAAACTCTCCCTTCTGGTGTCTCACAGCATCTACTTTCACCTTGTAAAAGAGTGGAACCACTTTTAGTTGGTTATTGTCTGCAAGTCTGTTCATCTTTACCAGTTCGTTTAAGCACCATCGGGACTGTGCATATCTTTTGGAGAAGATTGCTAATGCAATATGTGACTCATCGATCCTTTTGAAGATGTGTTTAAGGTCTTTTCCCTTTTGTTCGTCTCTGTCAATGAAGAAATTTATCCCGTGTCGTTCAAAGGCAGCAGCGAGGTGGCTGAGGAAGCCATTGCGAATTTCCTCTCCTCGGAAATTGACGAACACTTGATTCAGCTGACGCTGGATCATGCGAGAGAAGGCTACCATCGGAATTTTTTGTTTAAAGAGAAGCAAGAGAAAACTTGAAACCCTAATTGTTTGTATGTTGGTAGAAAGAAGTTTTTTGATTAATTTGACTCCAAATTAGTTTTTTGTTGTCGTTGTTGTTGTTGTGGTAAGAACGATTAGAATGTGCAAAGATTATTTGAAATTACCTAGTCTGTTAGCCTGCTGTAATATTTATAGGCCATGGCCTTGGTGTTTTTTTGCTAGATCTTCTTTAGATTATGTAAATATCAAAATATATAATATATAAATATTTGGGTTTTTAACTAGAAAATCCACGTTCGTGTAGAACTAGTACTACGCTATGTATACGAGTATGTATATGCTTAGATTCGTTGATTAATGACGATATTAATTCTGGCAAAATAAAAAAATAACGATATTAATCATAATTAATGGTTATTGAGGTGACCCCAAATGTACAAGAAGATTTCGATGACTAGGAAACACATAAGAGTTGGACCTAAATGATATTCTATGTCCGTTAAATATAAATATTTAATTATAAATTTATAACGAATGCGAAAACCTGTGTTTTGTTTACTAATAAAAACTTTTTGAAACTGAAACTCTATTGGCGGTTGAATACTCCAACTTGGCAAATTTCAAAGTTTTAAACGGACCTGTACGTAGTTTGATCACTTGGAATAAAGTCGAGAATTGGGACTATATTGGTCGGTTTGAAAACGTCTCTCTTTCACTTTCAATGTATTATGCGCGATGATGGTTCACCAATCACCATGGAATAAAGCCCTTGATCCAACAAGTTTGGTTGGACCTAGACTCAAAATAGAGCCTGTAAATTGTTTTTCCTCTTATCTCTTAAACCAAACATTATTATATACATGATTTTTCGGTCGTTTTTGTTGTGCTACAACCGATGTACAACCGATGTGGGACTTTGTTCTTTTTGTTTAATCACTAAATTTTTTTCCAAGCTGAGTTTTTTTTGTTTTTGTTTTATTTTTTAAATACACGTCCGTTTCCCACCAAAAATCCATGTGGTGGCAATATTTATTTTTGTAGTGGTGGCATGATTTTGTTTTTTATTTTTTTTTTTTTTT
>PKML01071751.1:626376-714193 GCA_002933935.1 Eutrema yunnanense | reverse complement strand
CGGTTTGAGCGGTGCGGAACAAGCGGTTTAGGAGGTGCGGTGCGGTTTTAGTGCGGTGCGGTTGGAAGAAACGCATCATGCGGAACAAGTGCGGTTACTGCGGAACAAGCGGTGCAGGACAATATATGAATGGTGAAAAAAACAACATGCGGTGCGGTTCAAATGTGTGAATGGTGAAAATGTAAAAAGTGGTGCGAGATATATAGTTTTAAAAAATAATTTATAAATAAAATAGATTAATGATATTAATATAATTATAAATTAAAATTATTAATTTGTTAATGATTAAGTCTTTTCATAAATTAATTACGAACCATAAATAAATAATTATTAAAATTTAATAAATTTGTTTGACATTTTACAATAATATATTTATTGCTTAAAAAAAAATACATCCACAAAAACCAAGTAAAATCATATAATATTATCGAGTACGTTGATTTTCCCATGTTCTTTTAGGTGTCTACATTTTTTACTTACATGGGTTCAAACACTAGTCCAACCTCACGTTGTTAATGACATTTTTTTATTTTTTTCAAATAGAATTTTGTTATTTGATAAAGTTAACATATATGATTTATTTCAAAATTTTCTGAGCTTTAAAACATATATATATATGTAAAATTATAAAACTAAAAAACTATTAGCGTGTGTCTTAAAGCTAATAACATCAGTTAGACAAAGACAATAATAATTCTCAAAACTATAATCCAAATATTTTTATTTTTTTTTGAATTAAAATAACTATATAAAATAAAATATTATATGTCCACGAGGGGATGCTAAGGAATAGTATCTACTTCCCTAAGTTATGTGACAATGAGACTCGTTGCTTGACATATTCATTTGATGAAAGGAGATACCATCCGCGTGAGCATAATATTAACTGGGGAAAGCAACGCTCTTCTGAGAACTTTTGGATCGAGCCTCCCGAGAATGCGTTGGAGATAGCTTAAAAGCAAATGGTAATTGTTTGTATGCAGTTATCATGAGTATGGTCGGAGTTAAGAGGTTAGATTAAACCTTATGAGTTCTCTATAGTTGATTGGACTAGATTTGTGTTTCCTCATCAGAGTGTGTGTTAGTGTTTGGCTTAATTGTGTCATTGTGATGCATCCATATCATCTAATAAGCTTTCATCTCTTAAGTCATTCTTTGAAAAATAAGAATAAACGTTTCAAATTAGTAGATGAATCTCGTAGAGAAACAGACCATTGAAAACAGAGGTTATGATGGTGAAGTCCATTGAAGGAGTTGAACTAGAGCTTGTTAAGGTGATGCCTTAGTTCGAAACTTCTGCCTCAAGTTTTAATGAGTTGTAGAGACGCCAATGTTTGATATTAATGACATCTTCGAGTTTTAACCCACAAGGAACAAGCGCTCCTCGCCGGCGACGAGAGAGGGCGTTTTCCCTTTCGCTTGGTTGTTGCGCTTCATCTCTGGCTGGGGTTGCGAGGTGAAATCGAAGATCTGGCGGTCTTCTCTCTGGTGGTGCTGAGGTGTGGAGTGTGGTAGAACTGCGGTGAGGTGGTGCGGTGGCGGATGCTATCGGCAAGGCGGTCGGGTGCTTTTAAGCTGTTAGAGCACCCACATTGGCTCATGTCTCACCATGTCTCACCGTTAAAAAAATATAAAAAATGGAGAGAGAGTGAGACATGTGTCTTGGACAAGACATGAGTCTCTCCCCCAACATCCATTTGCCTTATTGTAATTGGTTGAAGTTTATTTTTAATTTAAAATTTAATTATTTAAATAAATTAATAAATTAATATTTTATTATTGGAGATATGTGTTTTCAATGTGGATGGTCTTAAAGGACGACAGCGAGAGCTAATTTTTTTTTTTAATTAACTGAATGAAAATTAAGAATAAGATCCACTCTCATCTCTCATCTCTCACCAAGTCACGATTAATATTGTCGTTGTCTAGTACGCGAATTCAGATCAATGTATGTTTCGGGTAAAAAAATCTAGTACACGTATAGATATTCAAATAATGAAGGGTTTGAGTATAAATTCGCACACCAAAATTGTTCAGGACCTGATCGGTACTATTTGGAAGTGTTGATGTTAGGAATTGACCGTTTTTCCCTCAAATGTGTCACTGGTCGCGATTTCCTTCATTTTACGTTTTCGTTTAATTCGGTTTAATTTTATTTCAGTTTTGTTTTGTAAACCATATCAATTTTCTGGATTGGGAAAAATATTATTATAATAATGGAATTTTAAAAAAATTAGGACTTAATCTATGGAGTAATTTTTTCTTTAATTTTATAATTAGATTCTAAATTCACGCGTCCGAGCGGAATATTTTTTTTTGTAATATATAAAATGTGAAATGAGGAATAAGAACTAATTTAAGTGTTATTGATTGATGAGGACATCGACCCAACAATCCATCACAAGGCGATTCCAATAACCGTAGAGGTTCTACCCGGCCCATCCGAAACCGAGAGACACCTTGTAAAAGCTGAACCGAATGAACCATGCACCAAATCCACTAAGGGAAAACCAGTTCTCTCGACCAGCTAGATGGCCCAAAACTGGAGTCACTCACAACAACCCCTATGTGCCTTCCATTCAAGCATATATGGGCCGAATCTTGCCAAGTTCAAGCCCAATCTCGAAGGCCTAAGTTCATATCCGACCCAGTCCATGTTCTTGACCCATCAAGGACTCACAACGAAGTGGTCCCAGCCCAAGAACATACCTGACCGAGCCACAACTCACCGGACAAGTCGACGGCCCCGAAACTTATCATATTTGGAGCTTTCCTTATTTGAAAGTCTCCAAACGTTTACTTGGCATCCATGAGATTTTGTGCTACTTCTAGAAGTTCCCCACAACACTCTAGAGTGCACCATCACGCCTTGGATCAGGCGGATCCAACCGTGTCAACAATTGAACCAATCGGAGTTGGTTATGAAGATCGTAAAGAACGGTCGGTTTGATATGTTACAAAACCGACGTTGGAACCCCAGAAAACTTTTGGATACTACCATTTCAAAAAAGGATTGTACTGAGCGTACAACAGCGATTCACTTTTCTGAGTTTGGGACAGTAATTCCTAAAATTACTTTACCTAGGGTAAATCGAGCGCATTGTTTAAACAAATTCCATGACCAGATCGCGACACTTCAGGAAGCGAGCCACATATGGATCCAAAGCTCTTCTAGTTTCCAAAACATCCAAGATCTCCTCAATCAGCCCAGCCAATCGCTTAGGAAAGGCCCAACAATGGAGACGTACCCAATGGACCCAATCCATGTTCGAAAATGTCAAGTGGGATCTTTTGAAGCCCAAACATGAAAGCCCACATGAGCATGGTTTCTCTGAGCTTAGGAGACACTTAAGAAGCCTTTTAGAAGATGGAATGTCGCATAAGTCAAGTCATAACAAGTGGAACTTAAAGAAGAGACAAGACTCCCTAAATTCTGCCCCTTAAAACAAGGAACTGATTCCACTCTTTTCTTTATTTAATATTTGCAATTTCAAATTTGAATTGCAAGTGTGTGTTGGTAAACCCTAGATAGTTTTATATAAGAGCAGCAACTCACCCTCATTGTAAAGATACCTTTGAATTTGATTAAGTAAAAACGTGTTTTGTTCTTTCAAGAACCGAGTTCTTGTGTGTGTTTCTTTTCATATTGAGTTTAGTATGCGACTTACTATTCTCTTGTGAGCCACGAATTAAGTTTGTTTGTGCGACTCAAACATTTCATTTGATTGAGTGAGTCAATTAGACTACTAATCAAGCAATAAATGGAAGGGTTTAACTAAGATAAGAAAGAATTATAAGGACTTTAGTGTTGGAACTAATTTTTTGTCAAAGCTTGAGGGCTTGATAAAATTGTGTTAATGTGAAAAGAAATGAGTTAAGCTCATTCAAATGAAATGTTTTCATTGGCTGAGAAATGTTTTCTCGTGTATATAATTTGGAATAGTTGTGTCATTGATGAACAACACGAGAGAAGAAAAGACCACACGCGCGTCGATCGCTTCTTGGGCCTGTTGGGCTCGTGGACTTTTAGAGGTGTCGATCGATACCCCTTGGTATCGATCGATACCCGACGGGCCGACTTAAAAATCGCAGCCGCTAGAATATTCTGAGGAATGTTTCCATATCTGTTTGGGAAAAAACCTAGCCTCTCTCCTATATATACTGGCCGATTTTCACCTTAAAAATCATCCTCTGATACACTAAAAACACATCCTAAAAGTTCTAGCAAAGTTCCTGCAATTCCCTACTGCTTAGAGTAAGTTTCTATTCGAGAGTATCGTAGTTATAATGTTCGACAGATCTGATATCAAATGTAGATGATACAGATTTATTTGGTTGTATCATGGGACTCATGGATCTATTATAACCCGTCGCACTACGGGAGATTCTTTGAGTTAAGGAAAAAGATTCATCTCGCCTCCTTAGATTTATTTATGCTTTAATTGTTTTATGAATCGTTTATTCCTTACTGTTTATTTATATAATCGTGATTAAATCTTATCATATCTATTGTGCGAATTTTTGGTCCTACAATCTTAACTCAAAAAAGATACGATTTTGTTTTATTACTTCAATCGGATCTTTAATCACGAGTAAATAAACGTTTTCAAACAGTTTTTTAAAACAATTCTTTTACTGCTGATGATACTCAAACGTTATCAAAAAAGCTTTTTAGCATCTTGAAACGTGTAGTAGAAGCAATTTCTGTTTATTTTTTAAGAAGATGTTCATCTGCTAGTGATACTCAAACGTTATCAAAAAGCTATTTAGCAACTTAAAACGTGTAGTAGAGGCAGTCTTGCTTTAAACATCTTCTATAACCGTCTTTAATTGCGATTATTGAACGGTATAATCAATGAACACATCATGTGATTCTTGATAGGTCCGATTGCGATCGGAACCATGTAAGCATCGATCGACACCATGTGGTATCGATCGATACTGTACAAAATTTGTATCGATCGACACTGAGGTGCATCGATCGATACTATGCAAAAAGTTGTATCGATCACACTGAGGTGCATAGATCGATACTTTGCATCGAGTGGTATCGATCGACACTGAGGTGTATTGATCGATACTGTGCATCGACCAAGTTGGGTCTGTGTTGATCGATACTGTCTAAAATTAACATGTATCGATCGACACTGTGGTGCATCGATCGATCCTGTGCAAAAATTTACTTGCATCGATCGACACCTAGGGTGCATCGATCGACACTATATGTGCATCGATCGACACATGTTGAGCATCGATCGACACTGAGGTGTATCGATCGATACTATGCGAGACTCACGTGCTTCGATCAACACCAAAAGGTGTATCGATCGACACTGAGTACATCGATCTACACCAGATGGGTGTATCGATAGACATTGTGTGTGTATCGATCGATACCAAGGAGTATCGATCGACACCAATGGGATTTAGTTCGATATCAGTATTTGAATTGCGATTCTTAACTTTATATATCGATACTAATTGAAAGTTGTGTTTCTTTTGGCTTCACAGAATGACAATCGACGTTGACAACAACTCTGGAACAATGGAGAAAACCAGTGACAAAGTGGATCAAACGACTGCGAGTCTGATCGAAACGGTGAAAGTTCCTTCTGGGAATCATGTTGCTCCTCCAAGCAAGTTTGATGGGACAGCATTCAAGATGTGGAAGAAGAAGATGTACTTCTATCTAACTGTGGAAGCTAAATCTGCAGAAATACACCAATGAGGTGAAACCTGTTCTCCCAGAAGATAACACTGATCCACGTGCACTTGCGAGTGTCCATGCCTGGGAACATGCTGACTTCTTGTGCAAGGGCTATATTCAGAATAGTCTTTCGGACTCTGTGTTTGGGGTGTACGAAAACGCTGAAACTTCTAAGGATCTGTGGGATTCCTTAGACAAGAAGTACCGCATTGAAGATTCTGGTACTCAGAAATTCACTGTGGCGAAATTCGAGCAGTACAGGATGGTGGATTCAAGACCACTAATGGAACAAGTCGATGAGGTGCAAAGGCTCCTACACGACATCCATGCTGAGGGAATGCGGCTGTGTGAAACCTATCAAGGTTGCTGCATCATTGAGAAGCTTCCTCCTGGTTGGACAGACTTCAAGAACTACCTCAGGCTGAAGAAAAAGAAGATGAGCCTTGAAGATTTGATTGTTAAGCTCCGCGTAGAGTCTACAAATCGGGAACAACAAATTGGCGTAGGTGTGAAAATTCGCGAACACAATGCGAACATGGTTGAACACCAAAATACCAATCAAGGCAAGTGGCAGAACAAATGACGCCTAAACAAAGGCAAAGGAAAGATGCCACCAAAGAACTTCCAGAAGTTCAAGAACAAGAGCAGTCAGAATGGTCAGACTTCTCAAAGGTTCTCTGGAATATGTAACTTTTGTGGAAAGCAAGGACATAAATCCTTCGAGTGTCGCAACAAGAAAGCTCAAGCGAACTTGACAGAAGCTGACATGTGTGCTGTGGTCACTGAGGCCAATGTTGCAGAAAGCCATCCAAAGACTTGGTGGTTTGATACTGGTGCAACCAGACACATCTGTATGGATCGAGATATGTTCTCCACATACACAAAGAACAAGAATGGTGAAAAGCTCTTAATGGGTAATTCCGCCTCGTCGACAATTGATGGTCACGGAAAGGTTGTTCTGAAGCTCACCTCTGCACAGGAACTGGTTCTCACGAACGTCGTCCATGTACCAGACATGCGCAAGAATCTGATCTCTGGATCGCTCATAAGCAAGCATGGATTCTCTGTGAAGCTGGAAGGTGATAAGCTGATCCTAACGAAAAATGGGATGTATTTGGGTAAGGGTTTTGTATGTGATAATCTGTTTAAGATGTCTGTTGAGGCAGTAATCCGAAAGGATAATGTAACCGAGGCATCCACCTCGAAGAACCCTAAGATTAATGATAAGAAACCATTTGCTTATCTCTCTGAGTCTTTTAATATTTGGCATGAACGATTATGACATGTTAATTTCAAGTATATGAGTATATTGATGAACATGAATATGATTCCTAAATGCAAAATAAGCAAAGACAAATGTGAAGTTTGTGTCCAAGCCAAACTCACTAAAACGCCATCACCCAGCGTTCAAAGAACAACCGAACCTCTAGGTTTAATTCACACATACTTATGTGATTTGAAATACATTCAAACCAGAGGTGACAATAAATATTTCGTGACATTCATAGACGATTGCACGAGATATTGTTACATCTTTCTACTGCGGAGTAAAGATGAAGCCTTGGACAAATTTAAAGAATATAAGCTGGAAGTTGAAAACTAACTTGGCAAGACCATAAAAAGGTCAGAAGTGATATAGGAGGTGAATATAATGAACCATTTGATGCGTTCTGTAGAGCACATGGCATTATTCATCAAACAACTGCTCCCTACTCACCTGAATCCAACGGAGTTGCTGAAAGAAAAAACAGAACTCTCAAGGAAATAATGAATACAATGTTGCAGGAATCTGGGTTAGCCCAGAACATGTGGGGGAAGCTCTGCTTACCTCAAATTATATCATGAACAAAATTCCACACAAAGTCACAGGAAAAACTCCTTATGAACTTTGGAAAGGTAATGTACCTTCGTATATATACCTGAAAGTGTGGGGGTGCCTGGCAAAAGTTGCAATACCACTTCCGAAAAAGGTCACCATCGGACCTAAAACGGTAGATTGCATTTTCATCGGATACGCGCACAACAGTAGTGTCTATCGTTTTCTGGTACATAAATCAGATATACCAGACATCCA
Source organism: Eutrema yunnanense (assembly GCA_002933935.1). Lineage (NCBI taxonomy): Eukaryota > Viridiplantae > Streptophyta > Magnoliopsida > Brassicales > Brassicaceae > Eutrema > Eutrema yunnanense. The sequence goes on along the minus strand of PKML01071751.1, from coordinate 706,412 downwards.
TGTAAACACAATAATGGAGTCAAGGAATGCATCCTTCTTCGAAAATGTGTTTCCGTGCAAGGATAGAGGAAATCCTAAACGAACTCGTGACGAACGAGATGTTAGCAATGAGGCAAGCACTTCTGGCACTTCTACAAACGAAGATGCAGAAGAAGAAGAAGAAGTTGAACCTAGACGAAGCAAGAGAGATCGTAAGGAAAAGACATTTGGCTCTGAGTTCATAATGGCATTCCTAGCGGAAAGTGGTCCAAGAACTTTCAAGGAAGCAATGTCTACACCCGATGCACCCTCCTGGAAGGAGGCATCTAATAGTGAAATCAACTCAATTATGCAAAATCATACTTATGAGTTGGTAGACCTACCTCATGGTTGCAAACCTCTTGGTTGTAAATAGGTTTTCACCACAAAGCTAAAAATCGATGGCTCTATAGACAAGTATAAGGCCAGGCTTGTGGTACAAGGATTTCGTCAAAAGGAAGGATTAGACTTTTTGACACTTATTCTCCAGTGACGAGAATAACTTCGATTCGCATGTTGATTGGAATCGCAGCTTTAAGAAACCTTGAAATACATCAGATGGATGTTAAGACTGCTTTCCTAAACGGAGATTTAGAGGAAGAGATCTATATGAATCAACCTGAGGGTTATGTTGCTCCCGGACAAGAGAAGAAAGTTTGTAGACTTGTCAAATCGCTATACGGATTCAAGCAAGCTCCAAAGCAATGGCATGAAAAGTTTGACAGTGTAATGATGTCAAATGGCTTTCATATCAATGAATGTGATAAGTGCATCTATATCAAAAGTACTTCACAAGATTATGTGTTGTTGTGTTTATACGTAGATGACATGCTAATCATGGGTAGCAACAAAGATATAATCATTCAAACGAAGACCATGCTAAGTGGAAAGTTTGATATGAAAGACATGGGATTAGCGGATGTAATTTTAGGGATTAATATTATTCGAAATTCAAAAGGAATAATTTTGTCTCAAGATCATTACGCTACAAAAATCCTAGAGAGGTTTAAAACCTACTCCAATGGGACTGCAAAAACTTCACTTGATCCTCAACTTCACTTGACAAAGAATTCTGGTGAAGCAGTGTTACAAGTGGAGTATGCAAGAGTCATCGGGAGTCTAATGTACTTAACGAATTGTACTAGACCCGATTTAGCATACTCGGTAAACGTACTAAGTCGTTGCACGAGTAATCCAGGTCATACCCATTGGAGAGCCATAACTAGGGTATTAAATTATCTAAGATACACCAAAAGTTATGGGCTGCACTTCGGTAAAGAACCAGCAGTGCTGGAAGGGTACAGTGATGCCAATTGGATTTCAGATTCAAGAAACTCCAAATCCACGAGTGGATATGTCTTTACTCTTGCTGTTGCAGTAATATCCTGGAAATCTTCCAAACAAACACTCTTGGCCAGATCAACCATGGAGTCAGAGTTTATAGCTTTAGACAAAGCTGCTGAGGAAGCAGAATGGCTTCGAAACTTTTTGGAAGATATCCCGATGTGGGAGAAACCAGTGCCAGCTCTACGAGTACATTGTGATAGTCAGTCGGCTATCTCTCGGGCACTGAGTAATCTTTATAATGGCAAGTCTCGTCACATAAGAAGACGACATAAGACATTAGACAATTGATCTCAACTGGTGTAGTAACGATAGATTACATCAAGTCGGCTGATAACCTAGCGGATCCGTTTACCAAAGGTTTGCCGCGAGATCAAATTGTAAAATCATCAAAAGGAATGGGTTTAAAGCCTATTGAAAAAGATGACGTTTGACAGATACCCCACCTATGTGACTGGAGATCCCAAGATCTAGGTTCAAAGGGAAACAAAATTGAACTGATTCGAATTTGAGCACTATGAGACTATGTCTCTGCCCAATTCCTAGGATGATAAAACAGTGCTACCTGTGGATAGTAAGGATAAGCGTTGGCTTTTAATGATTGCATAGCTGTGTAGATAGTGGAGTGTGACAGGACACTTCTGAAAACAAGCTAATAAAAGATCACCTAGTGAGGTGTAAAATGAGGGCCGTTTCTAGGAGAATGAAAGAGAAGGCTATATTCTCCAAATTCACTCACGAATACCAGGAATGTTCAAGGCCAAAATGAACACAATAGAGAACAAAGTTCTACGAGAAAATGTCTCTGTGCGATACATGTTGTCTAAGTTTACATCAAAATCCGGGCGGTTCAAGACATCATGTTCACCTCCTGGCCGAGTAAACTCGACAGATATTAAAAATGATTGGTTCAAAGCTGGAAAATGCTACCTCTCAGATGCAGTTACATTTTCGTATACTCTCGAAAGTCTGTCCTACGTCTAGATGAGTCTAGTCAAGTATGTCTAGTAAAGTCTAGTATGTTCAATTTTCATATGTTTAGAGTCATTTCTATTCATGTGGAGGATTGTTGGAACTAATTTTTTGTCAAAGCTTGAGGGCTTGATAAAATTGTGTTAATGTGAAAAGAAATGAGTTAAACTCATTCGAATGAAATGTTTTCATTGGCTGAGAAATGTTTTCTCGTGTATATAATTTGGAATAGTTGTGTCATTAATGAACAACACGAGAGAAGAAAAGACCACACGCGCGTCGATCGCTTCTTGGGTCTGTTGGGCTCGTGGACTTTTAGAGGTGTCGATCGATACCCCTTGGTATCGATCGATACCCCTTGGTATCGATCGATACCCGACGGGCCGACTTAAAAATCGCAGCCGCTAGAATATTCTGAGGAATATTTCCATATCTGTCTGGGAAAAACCCTAGCCTCTCTCATATATATACTGGCCGATTTTCACCTTAAAATCATCATCTGATACACTAAAAACACATCCTAAAAGTTCTAGCAAAGTTCCTGCAATTCCCTACTGCTTAGAGTAAGTTTCTATTCGAGAGTATCGTAGTTATAATGTTCGACAGATCTGATATCAAGTGTAGATGATACATATTCCTTTGGTTGTATCCTGGGACTCATGGATCTATTATAACCCGTCGCACTACGGGAGATTCTTTGAGTTAAGGAAAGAGATTCATCTCGCCTCTTTAGATTTATTTATGCTTTAATTGTTTTATGAATCGTTTGTTCCTTACTGTTTATTTATATAATCGTGATTAAATCTTATCATATCTATTGTGCGAATTTTTGGTCATACATTTAGTTAGACTACCACGTCTACCTGTTAGTGCAAGGAGTTTGGTTTTATTATATTCTAGGTTCATTTTCTTTTGTGAGGAATGATTTACGCCGTGTCATGAAATTGTCAACTATTTAATTCGGGTCCACAGAGATGTATGAGTCTCGGCACTGAACTTGAAAGTTATATATAAACAAGTTAGTTCAACTATTTCCTTGGTTATGATTGTAACCTCCATTGAAGGAGTTTTAACTCGAGCTGGTTTAGGTTCCTTGGCCTGAATTTTCTGCCACACAAGTGAGTTGTAAAGAGGTTAATTATGTATTACTACTTGTACTTAAACGTTAGATAATTTTTATTATTGTATTTCAAATAATTATTCAAGTAGTGGATTGTGGCAGGTAATGGTATACTGGTATAATCATGAGTTATGAGTCTCATGACACTAGAGACAATGGGTTAGTCAGAGTTGTGATCTCACCGTTTCTTAAGCACAAAAATGTTGAAAAATGTGGTTTATTCCCACTCTTTCTATGCCGAATCGAATTTTAAAAGAGCACAAGTAAAGAAAACAAAAAATCCATCTTACACATTTTCATGAAAAAAATACTATTTTTATAAATAGATTCTGTCTTGAGTTATAGAAAACCGTAAAACTATATCTAATCTCTTTGGATCCAAGACCGGTCCTATTCAAACTTAGAGATTGCTATTTTTTCCCATCCATGTGAAATTTTTCTTTCTTTCAATTTTCTGTTTTAAATAGCTACACAAACAAACCCAATGAAAATTTATCAATCTATACTATTAAAACAGAAACATTTTTGGAATCTATTTCTAAACACTTTTTTATTTTTTTAAATAAATTGAATTTGTTGTCAAATATGTATTAAATTTGTTGCCAAATATTTATTAAATCTATTATAAATTTAATTTCATATTTCATATTTTATATTTTATATAAATATTTATCATGCACGACACACAGATTTAGAATCTAGTCATTGAGTAATTGAGATGCAATGAAAGTAAACGTTAAAAAAAAAAAAAAAAAAAAAAATAATGAAAGTAAACGTTTGAGAAAATATAGAAGTTCAGATACTGTATAAGAAGTAAAAAAATGCATTTTTGATTGACAAAGAAAATAATTATATATATATATATATATATATATATTCCCATTTTAGATAGAAAGTCTTTCTAAAATGTACGACCAAGATATGTTTGGTAATAAAACATCGTCAATGAATGTGTTTTATAAACTCGTTGCTTGTCTCCATCCTTTTGAAATGCAACTGGGAGAAGAAATAGGCGAAATCGTGAGTTTTGCTTTTTGTATTTTTTTTCATTCACTTACCAAATATCGTAACTCTTCGATCGAATCTCACTCAGAGCTGGCGCAAGTTAGCATCTACACTTTGGTTGACGGAGACCAGATCGAGACTCTCAAAGACAAAGACTTGATGATTGATTCGACGAAAACGTAACTTGGGTCTTTTTTTTTTTTAATTTCTCTTCCATTTCCTTGTCAACTCCCAATTTCAAGAAATCAAAGTGAATCTCCAAGTTCGTGAGTTCAAAGGTAATCTTTTTATTTGTTGCGAAAGAGTAAATTTTTTGGGGGTTTATTGGTTTTGTATGTGGAAACAAAAAAATCTAATTGATTTGTGTTTTCTGAGCATCGTTGGCCAGCTTTAAAAAATCTGATGAGTCTGTAGCTAATTTTGACTTGGTAGTTGACCTGCTTGATCCTCGGAATTTTGTGAAAAAAAAGTCTACGATTTTGGGTGATTTTATTGACTTGTATGTGACAAAATCCAAATATAGTATGTTGATTTGTGTTCTCTGAGCATTCTTGGCCAGTTTCTAACAATCTAACATGTGTGTGTGTTGATATCTTAGATTGTAGCAACTTCTTCTGCTTGAATCTTGTCTTTGGTCGAACTGTTTCTCTGAAGTCTTCCTCGTTTTGTTTTTAGTTTTAAGGAATGTAGCAGCTTGAATTTGGATGTTGTCTACTTCGTCTTTGCCTTGGTTTCTCTGCCATTTTGAAGGCTCCTTGAACTGGCCTTGCTCGTCGATAGAGCACATCTTGAGTTTATTGGTACTTGTTTCAACCCACTGGAGATTAGCTCACGAAATTTCACGAAAACGGTGTTCTTAATCAGATGTCCTGTTCATTGAAGAGAGAAGTAATCAGCAGGTTAACTCCCAACACTGCTTTTATATGTAGAAGTTTAGCAATAGAATACATTGAGGAAAAACTGTGAACTTTTTTTTTTGTCATTTTCATGTTTTTTCTAATACTTTAGATGAAAGTGCCACATTTTTAGCTGCTTACCCTTTCAATGGAGTTGAAGTAGAATAATTAGTCTTTGCCACTTAATTGTCCTGAGGCTAATGAGTTATGATAACTTTTAGCTGAATTTTGTGTATTATTATGAACGATGGATCTGTTTTACGGAATTATTGAAGTGGTAAGTGTTCGAGGCAAATTATCCGTGACTTACTTACCTGTAGATGTCTAACAATTGTGATGACTTTCACTGAAGTCTAACTGATTATATATTTCTCTGGTAGGTCCTCTTTGGCAATGAAATCTTACGAACACGATGGAGTGGACTTGGAAGATGGGAAGACACGAAAAGCCGGAGATAAGCCAACTCTGAGAAAGATACCTAATCAGGCATTGTTATCCGGTTTAGCGTATTGTGTTTCATCATGCAGCATGATACTGGTGAACAAGTTTGTTCTTTCCAGCTACAACTTCAATGCTGGGATATTTTTAATGTTATACCAGGTATGTTCGTGTGAAGAAAAATTGGTGTCTCTTTCGCTGTGCTTGGGTTTTTTGAATTATGTGTCAGTAAATTTGTCGGCTGTGGTTATATATCATATTCTTACCCGTCTGTGATGGTGCAGAATTTTGTCTCAGTGATCATTGTGGTGATTTTGAACTTAATGGGTCTAATAACAACGGAACCACTGACCTGGAGATTGATAAAGGTCTGGTTCCCCGTGAACGTGATATTTGTTGGCATGCTTATCACAAGCATGTTTAGGTAGGAATGACTTTTGACACCTTTATTTGCATTTCTTTCTAAAATTTCATCTTCATGTGGTATATGGGAAATACTCTTTCTGTTTACAATTTCGTAATCTTTACTTTCACTCCATCAACGACATGGGAAAGTTTATAATTCTTGGCCAAAACAAGACTACTGAAAGATTACTAAATTGTCAAAATTATTTGGAGAGCTACAACTGTTGAGACTACTAATGCCAACTATATGAATATGTTTAAATCACATCACGTTTTTTGGCTTAAGAGTCGAACTTTGCAGCAAAATGAGTATCACATAACCTGTAGAGTTGGTAGATAGCTTTACCATTCTAAACTGAGATATTCTGGATTTATGCGACGGTAGAGTTGAGATATTTTTGTATCTTATAGGACAACATTTGAAGTGCTGATTTAATTTGACTGTAAGTTTCAGTTACATTTGTTCACCATTGAAGTTGTAACTGGAAAGTTGTAGTTGTAACTTCAATGCTCTTCAGGACAGGTTTTAATTACATTTTTTTCTTTGACAGTTTGAAATACATCAACGTAGCAATGGTCACTGTCCTGAAGAATGTAACTAATGTAATAACAGCAGTTGGTGAAATGTATCTATTCAGCAAGCATCATGACAACAGAGTGTGGCTTGCTCTCTTCTTAATGGTACGTTTGTCCACTTTAAAAGTGTTCTACACTGAATCTGTAAATTAGCCTTTGCGAGAAACTGTTCCCAAGGACCGTATCTTAAGCTGCATATAGAGAAGCTTTTCATTGGAGTTTGCGAACGCTATTTTCTTTGCACAACAATTCTAAGAATTGTATTTACTTCTATGAAACATTCCTTCATTTTTTTTTCCCTCAAAGCAATTCTATATAAAATTTGATCATCCACTTTGAGCATGAAAGTAGAAAGCGTATCTACTTATTGATAAACGACCCACCATCTGTGAGCTTACTCTTGTCCAAACGGCTTTCTCTGATTTTGCAAAGCCTTCTCATTCCATTGTTATCATGTAATATTTTATATCATATAGTCTAAAGCTTGAACATGTACATGATAGATTCTTCCCCTCGTCATTTTCAGATCATTTCCGCAGTATCTGGAGGGATAACAGATCTATCTTTCAATGCCGTTGGCTATGCTTGGCAAATCGCTAATTGCTTCTTAACTGCATCGTACTCTGTGAGTAATCATTTGATCTTGTGTACGTTTGCCACAACTAAAGTCATTTGGAACCATAAACACAAATATGAGAAAGGAAGGCGCATTAAATCACGTTTTCACGTCAAGCAGTACATGCTTTTTGTTTGAGACCAAGTCATGAACCTAAATTGTTCTTCTCTATAATCATTATTATCTTCCTTGCTTGATTCTCATTTTGAAGACCTTGCTTGATTCTCATTTTGAAGATGCTCATGAGATGCAATAAAATCGTCCAATCCTGTCCATGAAAACCAAATCTCTACGAAATGTTGGCTTGTTAGCTAGACTATTCCTCTTGAAATTTATGTGTACTGCTGTTTCTTCGATTATCTAATAGGTACAGGCCAAAGTCAGCCAGTATATATGATTTGTTTAAATTTTGTTGTTTTGCAGCTGACATTGAGAAAGACCATGGATACGGCCAAGCAAGTTACTCAGTCTGGAAACTTGAACGAGTTCTCCATGGTCTTGCTTAATAACACACTTTCATTACCGCTTGGCCTCATTCTTTCTTTTGCCTTCAACGAGATGGATTATCTGTATAACACGTGAGTTATTTCCTGTCCTCTTGTCCTGTCAAATAGGAGATGGTTTGTGTTATCTTTAAAACAAAGTGGTTCGCGTATTATGTTTTGTGCAGGCCACTTCTGCGATTGCCAGGTTTCTGGATGGTCATGACACTCAGTGGACTTCTAGGTCTTGCCATTAGCTTCACTTCAATGTGGTTTCTTCATCAAACCGGAGCTACAACATACAGGTAAGAAATTAGTGAGTAAAATGCAGTTTCAAACTCAAATCTTGCTTCTGTGGTGTTTTTTTTTTTGTTACTAGAGACATCTTCTGTTTTATGCAACTTCACAGCTTGGTGGGATCGCTAAACAAAATACCTTTGTCTATTGCGGGGATCGTTCTTTTTCATGTACCTACCAGTTTGCAGAACTCGGCAAGCATACTCTTTGGTAAGCATTCTCTCGGTTCCATTTCCAGGTATACACATATCTCTCGTGCTGTTCATTAACCTGAGAGATGCTTGTTCGGTCTGCAGGTCTTGTGGCTGGAGTTGTTTTTGCCAGAGCCAAAATGAGAGAGAAGTCCTAGAAACACTTACCGTTTCCAACACATTTCACTACATGAATTAGTATCGGACATGCCCAAAAATGATTAAGCTTCCCCCAAATCCAATTGTTTGTGGCGTAGAATTGGGTTAACAACATCACAAATATAGTGAAAATCTGTGTTTTCTTTAGTAACTATTAAAGCATTTGCCACACTTTATGACTAGTGATAAGATTTGTAGTAAAGTATTAATGAATGTATTGATTCTTGGGTAGTAAAAAAGGTGCTTGTTTATATGTTTCTTGGTTTTGGCAAATCAACTACATAAATGGTTTTTTGTTATGAGAATTCAGCTAAAGAGAATCTGAATTTTGATTCAGTAAATGGGTTTTTGTTCAACCATATGAATTCTCATCTGAATTAGAAGATGGTGAATAAAAGGAAAATGGATGAGGAGGAAGAGTTTTTATCCAACCATCTTTGTCTAAAAAAGTGGTAACGTTTGTAAAGTAAGAAACATCTTGAGTCGACAGATTCTTCTCCCACGCCACTCTTCCTTCCTTCTTTGCTCCCGGCCCTTTGCAATTTACCTCCACATACGTCAATTTATCTCTGATATATAAATCCGCAAAACATGGTCAATATACATAATTTGGAAGAAAGATGTAGCCTAGTGGTTTGTGTTACTATCGTCGCTATATCACCACCCGGATTTAAAGCCGCATATGTATATATTCCAAGTAAAAGAGAGGAGGTGTATACTCACACTTGTCCTGGATATGTCCAAGGATCCCAGCCTTGAGTGACGATAACATCGGTCATGTTAGTATTGTGAAAGATAACTCTCGAGTAGCCTCGGTAAGCTCTTCCGAGGAATGCCTTACCAACTCCGATAATCGAGCATCCATTGAACACAAACCCGCTCGTATCTTGCTCGGTTTCCCTCCCTTGCGCGGTTATGAATCCCGCTATCAATCCTCCGTTCGCCGCCTCTTCTTCCTTTGTTGTTGCTATCACTCCCAAAACGTCTATCACGCAACTCTGCACACACACATACACACTCACGTAATTTAGTGTTTACATTGATTAGATTTACCCTTTAGTTAGATGTTTAAGTGGTGAATTCATAGATACTTCCAATTTTTATTTTTATTTTTTTCCAAAGGAAATTCAATATGTATATGAATTGTGATTTATATTATTTTTACAACATTAAATGTTTTTAGAGTATTTGAATTGGTTAGTACTGTAGCGCCCGTGTTCCGGGAATTGATTATTGGAGGAAGAATAATTAATTCCAGGGGCAGTATCGATCGATACTGGTAGGCATCGATCGATACCGGCCGGGTTCTCTAGTGGTTATCTTCTTCTTCTTCTCTTTCTTCTTTCGAGTATAAAAGCTTATCCTTGGGATAAGGATGAAGCTATGGAGAGAAGGGTCGAGAGAGAGAGAAGGAGAGAAGGGAGAAAGGCTTTGCGAAGCTGGATCTTGCGAGATCAAGAGGATTCGAGCTTGGAGAGAAGCTCGAATGAGAGGTTGGAAGAGCTTGGCTCTAGCGGGAGTTGGTGAGAAGCGAGAGAGATCTTCTAGAGCTCGTTCCAGCGTGTTTCAAGGTGAGTTGGGACCAAAGGTCAGCATAGAAGCTTGTGTGATTGTTGTTAAGCTTGGTAGATGCTTTCTGTGTGTGGTCGTGGCGATTTCTAGGTGAGAACTCGCGTAGGATGTTGTGGTTCGAAGGGAGCATCGATCGATACCCCGTGAGTATCGATCGATACTAGTCCCTTGTGGATAGGCTCGAGTTCTGGTGGATAGACTCGAGGGTTAGTGGTTCGAGGTGATAAGCTTGAGTCGTGTGGCATCGATCGACACCAAGGTGTGGTGTTGGGTGTCGATCGATACCCTGCCCTTGTGTGGGTACCGTGTGTTGTTGGCATCGATCGACACCAGGTGTGGTGTTGGGTATCGATCGATGCCAGGCCCTTGTGTGGGTATCGTGCCTTGTGGGGCATCGATCGATACCACGTGAGTATCGATCGATGCCGGTTGTGGCTTCGTGCCGGGAAGTTTTGTTTGTGTGAGTTTATGCTTCGTAGTAATTGTTAATTGGTGGCCTGTTGTTGGGATGATCAATCTCACTCAGCATTTGGTTAGCCAAATGTTGATGCATCACTTTTGTCGATGCAGGTAAAGATAAGGCGGGATCGTGGAATCGAGGCGGTGAAGAGGGGATGATTAGGACCCGGGAGTTGTTCCGCTGTTGGGGTATCGGTCGACACTATGGGAGTATCGGTCGATACCAGTTGTAGTAGTATTGTAATCCGCAAGCTTGTGTAAGCTGTTGTGTAATAATAATTGTAAATTATTGTTGTTAATTATTGTTGGAAAAAAATTTTGCGGTGCGGTCGTCTCAAGTACTCCCTCCGTTTCACAAAGAGTGTCATTTTAACATATTTCACACATATTACAAAAACTATTAAAAGTTCAATATTATCTCTTATTAATACACTAAATAATTTTTTTTCTCTAATTAATACACTAAAATAATAAGGGTAAAATTGAATTTTTGTTCAAAATTATGCATTGAAAACATAAAACGACACTCTCTGTGAAACAAAAATAAAACCTTAAAATGATACTCTTTGTGAAACGGATGAAGTAATATTTAAGAAAATAGCTATGGTGGCATGCAAAATATTTGTCGGTTATATTTTAGACGAGTTTGGATAAGTTTATGAGACATGAGATTTTTTTATATAACATGTTAATTTTTTATATCAACGTATAATTTTTAAATAGATATTAGAGTTTACGATTTAGTTTTATTAGGACCCCCATTCGATAATTTAGACGTCCACATAAAAATTAATGAAAAGAAATCATTCATCAAAAGTAAAATCAAAATATTGATTTTTTTCTACCCATGAACCTAGTTTGTCTTTATACAATTGCTTATTTCTCAAATTTATTGCCATTTACCTAATTAACTCTTATTTTTATTTGAAATTCTTAATAATTTGAGATAGCCCACTTATACGTTACTTTGTTCTCTTTACTTAACAAGAAATCTATGAAGCCATTGCTTAGATGGGTTGTGCTATGGACCAAGCATGATTTCACATTGTAGTAATCTACCATATTATACATACAAAGATGAGAGAATTTGAGAGAGAAAAAAGTGAGATTACTTGGTATATAGATTGTCCTCCTCCCCAAATGAAATCAATGACTCCTTTGATGTAACATTTTTGGAAGTAGTGGCGGCCGGCTATGTCACCGATCGTGTCTTGGATACTGAAAAACCCGCAACCGAAAAATGCCGCCTTGTCTGCTGCTAATACAACCGCTGGAGCTATTTTTATCTCACCATATGGTGTCATAGGCTTATCCTGATTATAAGTATTCTGCATGATCAGATTGTTCAATAATCTAGTCATAAAAGTATTCAAATAAAAAAATGTCATCATAAAAGAAAGACTATATGTTTCAATAGAAGTACATAGATTATACTTAATAGATGATCATTAGCTAACCTTAAATGTTATATTGATAGCGACGAAGAATTCGGCTAACAATCTGAAAGTAGCACTCGTAATGGATTTTCCGGCATCGTTATACTGAATTATCGTTTCTGATGCTTTATTTCCCTCCATTTGTATCATTGGCTTATCATTCGGAATTAATACCTTCTCGCTGCATCAACAAACACACATATAACTAAAAAATTTTGTGTGGACAAAACATACTTATAATAATAATCCTAAGGCGCGGTTACAAATTAAAGCAGAGAAGCCGTGAACTTGTTGCCAAAGAGTCCGAACTTGATACATAATTAAAATACAAAATAAGGTAAACATATGATAGAATGTTACAATCGTAGATAATAAAAACTAGATGCTTCTTCGAAAGGGCAAGTTCTTTTGCCATTAAAGGCGAGCGAACGATTTTTTTAGCTCGCATGCAATGCTTTCAAAGTTGAGCGTTTAAAATCATTTTTCATATAGGAAAAAGTTAATGGAAAAGTTTTTTCTGAAGAGGAAGGTGATGAAAGCGATTTCTTCGAAACGGAGAAAGTTAATGACAAAGATTTCTCCCGCAGGGAGAAAGTTGGTAAAACGGACAGACCCGAAACGGACATATAACTAATTAACTATGAGATAATCAAGGTTTATAATTTATAAGAGTATACTTACTTGTAGATTCCTTCTTTAATAAAAATTTTGATCCAATGGTCGTTACCGGAGGGGATTGAGTCGATGGCCGATTGTATGGTTTTGAAGTTACCCTTACCAGAATGATCTACCACAATAGTTTTTACTATCTGATTATTACCTTGAAAAACATGTGACGACGTAACCGTCATATGCAGAATTAAGAGAGCAAAAACACGTACTAGAGATTCCATTTGCTAAAACAAATTTTTTTTTCAAAAGATTACATGTTTAGAGGGTTGATTTAACAATCTATTATATTTAAGGAAATGTTTTCTCATTGGTCTTATTACAATGGTACTTTAATTAATTAGTTTTTGTAAAACATATCCATCCATTTTTAAATGCATCCACGTTTTACATCCTTCAACCATATATTCAATTTAGTTTGCAAGTTTGGTTTAAAAGCGTGTTCCATTAATACAAAGTTTTTTTAACCAAAAGAGACGTTCATACTCCTAATTACCCAAACAAATAAATATTTTAGGGAGAATAGAGTATATGTATTAATTTTTTGATGCACTGTATTTCAATAAATTAATGTCAGAAAATTTCGTCTTCGAGTCATTGTATTTAATGTCAATTATTTGTATCTTTTTTTGTCAACATTTAATGTTAATTATTTCTGAAAATCAATCTTACTTTTAACGAGTTATTAAAAAAAAATTCAAATTTAGCATTCAATAGATATTTATGTCAAGGGAAAAAAATACACTATTCTTTTAACCATGACTATTATATATCTAAATTTAAGCTTCATATAACTAAATAAAAAAATAAATATTATATCTCCAAATCCGTCAACTTTAAGCTTCACACCAAATTTGTGTTAGTTCTAAGCTTCTAGCACCGCAAACTAAAGTCCAGAAAACCTAAGGATCTTACGAATGCAATAGTCCAAACTTGAAATGCTGTTTTTTTTAGAAAGGGTAACTTGAAATGCTTTTGAGCTCCAATAAGAAGTTTGTGTTTATTCTTTTAATCCAGATAATTTTTTTTTTTGGTTTTTCAAACTTGATTAATCAATGAGTTTTAAATATCTCAGTTATTTCTAGGAAGATACTGGAAGACAACTATGAAAAAAACATCACTAACCAACTCAAAATACTTTGACCCCAAAAAAAAAATAACCAACTCAAAGTTTATATAAAAAAAACTAGGGTTGAAGAGCTATTTTCCCTTAGCACCACATCCACGTGAAGTTTGGATCTCTATAAAAAACAACACTAATTAAAAATTCTATAACTATTTCCCCACAAAAATTAGTTATCTGCTTATATCTACACCGATTAAGAAATTTGCGGTTAAACTTTTTTTCTTGGTTAAACTTGATCATAAACCGAAATTAAACCCAAAATCAAACCCTACTCAAACTTCAAGTGGATATGGTGCTATATGATTAACTGATTGTGTTTTTTTTAACCTTTGAATACTTTAAGATGACATGTTTTGATGTAAAGCAGGGTTTCATTGGTCTTCATTGTATATATATATTGTATTGATAGTTAATGATAAACTATGGCTTGTCCGTACTCTTTCACAATTTGGAATTGATTATGTTCGGGTCTTTTTTCAGGACGAACGAATCCAGACTGGACAATCACCACGAGAACTGTATTGAGATGCACGAGAAACAAGTCAGACTCCATCTTAGCCCACCTTGCTCTCCAGACATCAATATACATGATCTGGCAAGAAAGAAATGGACGTCGACACCAACGCCCTTCCCGTTCGGCCCTTCTCCTCACGCATTTGATCGACAAGGACATCTATTTCCGCCTCCGCTCTCTTTGGCCTTCGCAGGGGGACGAAGACATTGATATACTTAAAAGATGGAGTGAAGTTCATTCAATCCCAAATCGTTTGAGCTAGCTGTTTAGGACTAGTCTCTATCTCTGTTTTTCGAGAATTTGTTGCTCTGTTTTCAATATCTTCTTTCAAACTCTTATGTACATATGCCTTTGTTGATCAATTAATATTACATTTTAACCTGAAAAAAATGATAAACTATGTTTAACCCAAAAACATTGTGACGACCATTTTTTTTAACACGTGAAACAACGGGAAAACAAAAAAACAGTTTGGCTTTGAATGATGACGACGTACAAAATAGACAAAAGAATAGTGTATTTTAAAGTCTTTAGGTCTGCTCAGAATGCGTAGATTTTAGATTTTGGATACATTCAAAACGATTCAGCCATTAATTCCATTTATTCAGCTGTTATCTTGTAACCATTTACAGCCACTAATCTGGGAGTGTCTTGATTGTTTAAAATGACATAGAACACAATCAAATTGAAAAACTCAAAAACATATGAATATTGTTAAAAAAAATGGATGGATAAAGTTTCATAGACTTACCTTATACCGACTATGTTATTTTATTCATTTCTTTTTACTCTATATATGTAGGTTGATCATTGTAAATGAAAATAAAAAGACAAGCAATAAGAAATAAGAGATCATTCTCTCTCGCTTACTCTCTTGGATCTCTCTCTTTATCGAGTATAACAAATATATATATTGTATACAAAACACATATCTCATCATATATTATATTATACTTTAATTATAACACGTTATCCGCACGATCGTCTCACGATCCGTTTATATACCGAAAAGTACGATCGTCTTCCGATCTGTTCATATACCGGAAAAAGTTAGGTTTAATTTATGTTCAATCTATTTACGTTTATATATTGTTTCGGGATGATAGGCGTTGCCTTCTCCAAACCGATCATTATGATAGGCTCTGCCTTCACGATCATGATCATATGGTAGACTATGTCTCCTCAGATCATATGGCAAACTCTGCCTCCATTAAATGAATGTCCTGAAGACATTCTCAATTTCGTCCAGAAGACAAAAATTTTACAGTTATTATTATCAGAGCACGGCTCGACCGCCCCATTATTAATTTATTATTTCGTAATAATTACTTATCGCACTTTATTTATTGTCAATATTATATTGGACGGCTAAGCCGACACATATTTTATCTGCTGTTAATATTTGTTTATATTATGATTTTTATTTTATATTCCTATGCGGTTATATTTCTTTTAATTGCACTAATTATTCCGACGCCCCTATGTTTTAAATTGCTATGTATTTCTTGAAATAGCAATATCTTATTTAAATTTATGATTACTAAAATATTAATTTATAATTAGAGTAATCATGTCAAACTTGGCAAAGCTCGAGATTACTGCCATTGATATTTCTGGGAATAATTATATGACATTAGCAGTAGCAGTAAAGATGCATCTGTGAGGAAAACAGCTCCTTGATACCATCGATGCGTTAAAAACGACATCAGATGAGAAAAATGCACAATCTATGATATTTTTGTGCCATCACATCCATGATGGTCTAAAAGACCAATACATCACAAAAGAAGATCATGCGGATCTCTGAAAATCCCTCAAAGATAGGTTTGATAACAAAAAATATGTGATCTTACCAAAAGCCAAACATGAGTGGCTTAATCTCCGATTTCAGGATTACAAAAGTGTGGGAGAATATAATTCCGCTTTGTTCAGAATTACTTCCAGGATGGTGTTATGTGGAGAAAAAGTAAACGATTATGATATGATCGAAAAAAACACTCCAAACATTTCATCCAGGAAATGTAATCCTGCAACAAAAATACCGAGCAAAATAGTACACTCTTTACTCAGAGTTGATGCAAACTTTTCTTGTTGCTGAACAAAATAATGAGCTTGTGATGTTGAACCATCAGACTCGTCCAACTGGTGATATGCTTGGTTTTTACCGTTTTTTAACACATGTTTTGGTGTTCTTTTTGAGTCTTTTATTGAGTCAAAGTGTGTTTTTAGAGGTCAAAGTGTGTTTTTAGAGTATTTTAGTCTTTTATCGAGTCTTTACAGGTTTTAGGTTGATTTGGAGGAAAAAAAGGTATTTTGGTTGCAAAAGGTGAAATTGGGAATGCAGAGTTAGGCCTGTCAAGATGAGTCATTACCCGCGGGCCCCGCCCCGTTTGACCCGCCGCGGGGCGGGTGCGGGTCACATTTTTTTTTTTTTAAAGCGGGGCGGGTGCGGGTCGAGTATGTTAAAATGTGGATCGGTGCGGGTTTAAAGTTTTGCAACCGCGGGTTTGCGGGTTACCCGCAAAAAAAAAAAAAAAAAAAAAAAAAAAACCCAGAAAAGAAGAAAATCAGAGAAATCAAGCGAACCCAGAAGAAGAAAAAAGATGTCTTCGCCAAGCAAACGCAGAGAAATGGATATGATGAAGCTGTAACTTCTTATTTGAACAAAAAGTTTAATTTTTGATTTGAGTTTTTTGATTTTGTTTTTGTTGATTGATTTGATCTTGTTTTCAGGATGATGAGCGATTATAAAGTGGAGACGATCAACGATGGCATGCAANAAAAAAAAAAAAACCCGAACCCGCGGCGGATCGGGTCGGATCCGCCCCGCCTGACCCGCTTGACAGGCCTATGCAGAGTCATGCAGAAGCGCCAGACGTATGTCATTCTTTGAAAGACTTCCCACCGATGGATCGATCTGATATTTTGACAAAAGATAGGGCTGTGAATTAGATTTCATTTGCAAGTGGGTTGAAGGAAATCCAACGGTGCGATCAAGAGTTATACCCGATTTACTGAAGATAGATTAATCTGCCTCGGAGAAGAAGCATTCGCATAACATGGAGGGTTGCATCGACCGATGCATATATTGCATCGGTCGATTCTGAACTCTCTGTGGGGGTTTGCATCGACCATCTGCATCGACCTGTGCATATTTTCATCGACCGATGCACTACCCAAACAAGAAAAAAACAGTTTCTAAGATTCCTATTTTGCCCCAGAATCATCATAACTTAACCTAATTCGAACCATGACCTATATATACTTTTTTTTGAGCCACTTTGAAGACTAAGCTTTTATTTTTCTTAGACATCTTTCATCTCCTTCAATTATATGCTTGAGAGAAGATCTTTGAACCACTTCTGACAAATTTGGAGAAGATTTATGACCTTCTTATTATCTATTGAATTTCTTTATGATTTCTCTCATATCTCCTTGCTTATTCTCTGCAACTATGTGTGAGTAGATTTCATAGTTAGGTTTTAGGGTTTTCAAGGGGATCCATGAATCATTGAATTAGACACAAATATAGATTTATCTTTTGTGGTTTTCGCTTATTGTTGTGTTTATTGCTTAGGCTTGAGCTAACCGCTAGGTCTATGAACTAGAGTGCAGATTACCCTATGAGCCCGAGAGTGGATTAGGGTACAGTTAACCTATGAGCACGAGAGTGGATTACGAGCGAATCGTCCTTAGCCTGCGAGAGTTGATGCTAAGGCGATTCGTGAACATATTGAACCTGCTCTTTAACGCTGACCTAGAATTCTATGAGCACGAGAGTGGATTAGGTTGCTAGGTTTAGTAACCATGAGCACGAGAGTGGATTGGTTAATATTTATGTTTGAGTTTGAAACTTGTGTTTAATTATTCCCTGAATAGTTGTCTGATTCGTGATATCTGGATTCCTGCGAACAAACCCTTGACCTAACGTTTTTATCTTATTGAATTTACTCCGATTTTAGTTATTTTCCTTACTTTGCAAATCAAACTTTATTCTCGTCTTAGCATAATTTCATCTTGTGAGAATCGTAGTGTAACCTTGGTCTCTGTGGATTCAATCCTAAACTATTACATTGACATACTGTTATGATTGCAGTAGTGTGCACTTTAGTTATTAATTGACTGAGTGGTAAAACACCGAAATCTATTTGGCGCCGTTGCCGTGGACCAATAGCGTTACCTTCAATTATGAATTTGAAATTTAGTCTAAGATTTTACTAACTTTTTTATTTTATTCTTTTTGTTTCTTATAGTTGATGGCCATGGACTACAATAATTGGCCACAAGAAGATGATGCCACATTTGATTCATACATTCAAGATGAGCCATGCGTGGAGCCACCATTTGATGAAAGTGTACTCACACCAGAACAAAAAGTGGAGTTGGATAAGCATCATGAAGAGAACCCAACGATGAAAATGAGTGACCTAGCCGCTATGATTCGTTTGAACCTCATGTCACATCGGGCAGCACTTGAAGGAAGGAAGCTCACAATGTCCGAGATAATGGTAGCTCATGCGCTTAAAGAGATAATTTATTGGGTTCCACCATGCCAACTAGAAGGTATTTTTGACTCAACCTTTGAAATCTATGATTATGAGGATAGTCATTTGCCTTGCATTGAAGATGTAGCTTTTAGTTTGCGTACTCATGTGCTCATTGATGAATGTTGTGATTTAATATGTGAGTCTCAAAGACTAGATTCTTTAAGAGTAGAAAAGCTTGCTAGAGATTACCATGAAGTATGTTTTGATATTAATTATCTATGTGCTTTGAATGTTCATAATCTCGAGTTTAAGCTTTCAATGCCTGAGGAATCTAGATCTCTTCTTGAAAAATCTTACCTAGGGGATGTGCTTGATGTAGATAAGATCTTGAATGAGATAGATGACCCTAAGGTTGAGATGGAATCTAGGAAGGAGAATATTGTGTTTTACATGATTGATGGAGATGAAGTTGACTATTTTATGATAAACTCGTTTAAACCTGAAGTTGACTTTATTTTTCCATCAAGTGCATTTGATCCTCATGAGAATCTCACCATCAAGAAAAAATCCAAGATATATGCTACATTCGTAGTAAACTTCATTGATGTAAGTTTTGTTTCTTTGCCATGGATAGTTGCATGCCATGTTGCATATTTTGTTTCTTGCCCTAACAGGAGAAGGACCAAAGGTGCATTGGCTCAACCTTTTGATTCTCATGATTAACATCTGAGACCGAAGTCAAGCTAACGACTATAAACAAGCGCTTGGTGGGAGGCAACCCACCGGTACGTTTTCTTTTATTTTATATTTTCTTGAGTCTGTTTGGCCTTCTTCTTGGTTTATTTAGGTTTTAGGGTTTTCAAGGGGATCCATGAATCATTGAATTAGACACAAATAAGGATTTATCTTTTGTGGTTTTCGCTTATTGTTGTGTTTATTGCTCAGGCTTGAGCTAACCGCTAGGTCTATGAACTAGAGTGCATCTTACCCTATGAGCACGAGAGTGGATTAGGGTACAGTTAACCTATGAGCACGAGAGTGGATTAGGTTGCATAAAAAGAATATAAGCGAGCGAATCGTCCTTAGCCTGCGAGAGTTGATGCTAAGGCGATTCGTGAATATATTGAACATGCTCTTTAACGCTGACCTAGAATTCTATGAGCACAATAGTGGATTAGGTTGCTAGGTTTAGTAACCATGAGCACGAGAGTGGATTGGTTAATATTTATGTTTGAGTTTGAAACTTGTGTTTAATTATTCCCTGAATAGTTGTCTGATTCGTGATCTCTGGATTCCTGAGAACAAACCCTTGACCTAACATTTTTCTCTTATTGAATTTACAACGCTTTTAGTTATTTTCATTACTTTGCAAATCAAACCTTATTCTCGTCTTAGCTTAATTTCGTCTTGTGAGAATCGTAGTGTAACCTTGGTCTATGTGGATTCGATCCTAAAGTACTACATTGACATACTGTTATGATTGCAGTAGTGTGCACTTTCGTTATTAATTGACTGAGTGGTAAAACACCGAAATCAACTGGATCAACTCCATTCCCAGAAGCGAATGTTGTAACATCCAGTTACAATAATTGGCAACGACATGGACCCGGTAGAGACTATGGTCGTGGTCGAGGACGTGGTCGTGGACGTGGTCGAAGCCAAGGAAGAGGATTTTATTTTAATAATTTCAACACCGGGAGAATTGATAAAAATTCTCAAGAAAATAAAGTTGGTAAAAATGTGGACAAGCATTATGAAACAACTTGCTACAGATGTGGCATGAAAGGACATTGGTCCTATACATGTCGTACACCAAGGCATTTGGTCGATCTGTATAAAAAAATCCCAAAAGGGAAAATAAAAGGAAGGTGAAACCAACTTAATCTCTGATGAATCCGGACCCTCTTTCGATGGCATTGATAACGATGCACATCTCGATCTTTCTGATTTCCTCGTTGATCCTGAGGATATCAACGCCCAACAAGTTGACTGAAATAACTTATATTTTCTTTTTATAAATTTGTGTTATATGTATTTTTGTTTTAAAAGTATGTTGTAAAATAAGTTATTAATGCATTTATATGCATAATTTAAATCCAGAATATGTCGAGAACTGAGATTCGGGATGGAGATTTATGTTTGGCAGACAGTGCTACAACGCACACAATACCTAAAGATAAAAAGTATTTCTCATCTCTAAATTTTAAAAAAATTATACTGGAAGCGTGAATACTATATATGAGAATGCAAAGATTATTATGGGCTCTGGAAGAGCTTGTTTTTCAATGCCAAGGGGAACAAAGTTTGAAGTGCAAGATGCACTATACTCCCCTGAATCTCTTAGAAACTTAACAAGTTTCAGAGATATCCGCAGAAATGGATATCATATTGAAACTATGAATAAAAATGGCATTGAATATCTTTGAATCACATCACTTATTCCGGAAAGGAAAGGTATATTAGAGGAACTACCAGCATTACCCTCCTGATTATATTCCACAAAGATTCATATAGTTGAATCATATGTTACAGTAAACCCAAAGTTTACTAGTACGTTTAAAGTGTGGCATGAAAGACTTGGCCACCTTGGTTCGGTCATGATGAGAAAGATTGTGCAAAATTTGAATGGCCACCCGTTGAAAAACCAGAAGATTTTCAATCAAGAGAGGTTTCATGTAATGCATGTTCTCAAGGAAAACTCATAATTCGGTCATCATCAGCCAAAATTGGGAATGAGTCTCCAGTATTCTTGGAAAGAATACATGGTGATATATGTGGGCCTATCCACCCACCATGCAGGTCATTTCGATATTTTATGATATTGATCGACGCATCCAGTAGATGGTCAAATGTGTGTCTATTTACAACACGAAATACGGCTTTTGCAAAATTCATTGCCCAAATAATCAGGTTGAAAGCGCAATTCCCTGAATACACCATAAAGAAAGTTAGGCTTGATAACGCTGGTGAATTCACTTCACAAACTTTTAATAACTATTGTATGTCACTGGGAATCGATGTTGAGCATCCGGTCCCCCATGTACATACACAAAATTGCATGGCTGAATCTTTGATTAAGCGTCTGCAACTCATTGTTAGACCATTGATATTGAGAACAAAGCTCCCAATTTCTATATGGGGTCATGTTATCTTGCATGCTGCGTCATTGGTCCATATAAGACCAAGCGCATATAATAATCATTCCCCTTTACAATTAACATCTGGCCAGGAGCCAAATTTATTCCATCTCCGTGTTTTTGGTTGTGCAGTTTATGTTCCTATAGCCCCACCGCAAAGAAAAAAAATGGGGCCACAAAGGAGATTGGGTATATACGTTGGTTATACATCACCAAGTATAATTCGGTATCTTGAACCTCAAACTGGTGATATGTTTACGGCTCGTTTTGCCGATTGCCATTTTAATGAAGATGGATTTCCAGCGTTAGGGGGAGGAATTAAAGAAATTTCAAAAGATGTTACATGGTGCACACCATCTTTGTTGTACCTAGATCCCCCTACAAATCAATGCGAACTGGAAGTTTAGAAAATTGTACACTTACAAAATATGGCGAATCAGTTACCAGATGCGTTCACTGATACAAAAGGGTGACAAAATCATATATCCTTGCTGAAAATGCTCCATCAAGAATTAATGTTCTTGAAGAACAAATTGATGGGAATAGAGAAAATGAACCTAGATTTCAGTTGAAAAAGGGGATGCCAATTGGTTCTAAAAACAAAAATCCCCAAAAGAAAAATAAATTGGGAGAACAAAATGAAAAGGTTCCCGAAGAACCATATAAAGAAAAATGTCAAGAAGATATACATGAAAATGTGGAAAGAAAACCACATAAAGAGATTCATCTAGAAGATGAACATGATACAGAAAAATATGAGATTTCCATTAACTATGCCCAAGATGGAAAATTATGGGATATATATGAAATAGAAGATAATGATGGAATTTTCTCATTCTCAGTATCAAAAGAAATTGATTATGAAAGTGACGATCCAGATCCAAGGTACATAAATTAGAGTGCCAGAAAAGATCTGATTGGGAGAAATGGAAAATAGCCATAGAAACTGAATTGATATCCCTCAATAAAATAAATGTTTTTGGATCTATTGTCACTACATCCAAAGATGTAAAACCAGTTGGATACAAATGGGTTTTTGTACGAAAAAGAAATAAAAAAATGAGGTGACAAGATACAAAGCTCGTCTTGTTGCACAAGGATTTTCTCAAATACCGGGAATTGATTATGAAGAAACATATTCCCCGGTTATGGATGCAATAACATTCAGATTTTTGATGAGCCTTGGGGCATCTAAAAATCTAGAAATGTATCTTATGGATGTTGTGACAACATATCTATATGGATCACTTGATAACAATATCTATATGAAAATCCAGAAGGATTGAAAATGCTTGAAGCATTAAGCTCAAAATCTAAAGAAATATGTGCGGTCAAATTACATCGATCACTTTACAAATTAAAACAATCCGGGTGCATGTGGTATAATCGCTTAAGCGATTATTTGCTAACAAAAGGGTATGTGAATAATGCAATTTGCCCTTGCGTCTTTATTAAGAAATCCTCACCAGGATTTGTGATCATTTCTGTATATGTTGATGACCTGAACATAATTTTAACTCAAAAGGAAATTGATGATGCAAGAACTCATATGAAAGAAGAGTTCGAAATGAAAGATCTCGGAAAGATCAAACTTTGTCTTGGATTACAGATAGAGCACTTCCGAGATGGGGTATTTGTGCATCAATCAAATTATACAAAAAGGATATTACAACGTTTTTATATGGATAAAGCGAATCTTTTGAGTACTCCAATGGTTAATCGATCTCTCGATACTGAAAAGATCCATTCCGACCTTGTATAGATAACGAGGATGCGTTAGATCATGAAGTACCTTATATGAGCGCTATAGGTGGACTTATGTATCTTGCAAATTGTACCCGACCGGATATATCTTCAAATCTACTTGCAAGATTTAGTTTGTCACCTACGCACATACATTGGAATGGGATAAAACATATATTTCGTTCTCTTCATGGAACAATTGACTTGGGTTTATTTTACCCTCAAGACTCCAATTTCGATTTAGTCGGTTTTGTAGATGCAGGCTATTTATCAGATCCACATAAAATTCGATCGCATACCGGATACGTTTTTACAATTGGAGGTACTGCAATATCTTGGCGTTCTCAGAAGCAGACTCTAGTCGCGACTTCCTCAAATTATACAGAAACTATTGCGCTCCATGAGGCATGTAGAAAATGTGTATGACTCAGATCTATGACTCATCACATTAAAGAAACAAGCAGAATAATCACCAATAAGATTAAAAAAATGGATGATTATCCATAAGTTTCACCGACTTACCTTATACCGACTATGTTATTCTATTCATTTCTTTTTACTATATATATGTTCGTTGATCATTGTAAGTGATAATAAGAAGACAAGCAATAAGAAATAAGAGATCATTCTCTCTCGCTTACTCTCTTGCATCTCTCTCTTTATCGAGTATAACAAATATACTATATATATATATATTGTATACAAAACACATATCTCACCATATATTATATTATAGTTTATAACACGTTATCAGCACGATCGTCTCACGATCCCTTCATATACCGAAAAGCACGATTGTCTTCCGATGCGTTCATATAAAGGAAAAAGTTAGGTTTAATTTATGTTCAATCTATTTACGTTTATATATTGTTTCGGGATGATAGGGATTGCCTTCCCTGAACCAATCATTATGATAGGCTTTGCCTTCACGATCATGATCATATGGTAGACTATATCTCCTCATATCGTATGGCAGGCTCTGCCTCCATAAAATGAATGTCTTGAAGACATTCTCAATTTCGTCCAGAAGACGAAAATTTTACAGTTATTATTATCGGAGCACGGCTCGGCCGCCCATTATTAATTTATTATTTCACAATAATTACTTTTCGCACTTTATTTATTGTCAGTATTATGGCTAAGCCGACACATATTTTATATGCTGTTAATATTTGTTTATATTATGGTTTTTATTTTATATTCCTATGCGGTTATATTTCTTTTAATTGCACTATTTATTCCGACGCTTCCTATGTTTTGAATTGCTATGTATTTCTTGAAATAGCAATATCTTATTTAAATTTATGATTACTAAAATATTAATTTATAATTACAGTAATCATGTCAAACTTGGCAAAGCTCGAGATTACTGCTCTTTATATTTCTGGGAATAATTATATGACATGAGCAGTAGCAGTAAAGATGCATATGAGAGGAAAACAACTCCTTGATACTATCGATGCGTTAAAAACGACATCAGATGAGAAAAACGCACAATCTATGATATTTTTGTGCCATCACATCCATGATGGTCTAAAAGACCAATACATCACAAAAGAAGATCCTACAGATCTCTGGAAATCGCTCAAAGATAGGTTTGATCACCAAACATGAGTGGCTTAATCTCCGATTTCAGGATTACAAAAGTGTAGGAGAATATAATTTTGCTTTGTTCGGAATTACTTCCAGGATGGTGTTATGTGGAGAAAAAGTAAACGATTATGATATGATCGAAAAAAACTCCAAACATTTTATCCTGGAAATATAATCCTGCAACAACAATACCGAGCAAAAGAGTACACTCTTTACTCAGAGTTAATGCAAACTTTTCTTGTTGCTGAACAAAATAATGAGCTTGTGATGTTGAACCATCAGACTCGTCCAACTGGATCATCTCCATTCCCAGAAGCGAATGTTGTAACATCCAGTTATAATAATTGGCAACGACATGGACCCGGTAGAGGCTGTGGTCGTAGTTGAGGACGTGGTCGTGCACGTGGTCGAAGCCAAAAAAGAAGATTTTATTTTAATAATTTCAACACCGGGAGAATTGATAAAAATTCTCAAGAAAATAAAGTTGGTAAAATTGTGGACAAGCATTATGAAACAGCTTGCTACAAATGTGGCATGAAAGGGCATTGATCCAATACATGTAGTACACCAAGGCATTTGGCCGATCTGTATCAAAAATCCCAAAAGGGAAAAGAAAAGGAAGGTGAAACCAACTTCATCTCTGATGAATCCGGACCCTCTTTCGATGTCATTGATAACGATGCACATTGATATACTCATATATTGCATGTTTTAGCATGCATCTCACTTAGAGTTTTGTGTCATTTACATGCATAATCATGGTTTTGTCTTGTATTTAGGTCTCAATTAGAGATTAGGACATATTGCATTAGGTCTATTGAGTTCTTGCATGTTTTGGAGTACTTTCTAGGTGATTGGAGGCAATTTGGGCATATTTGGAGAGTTGGACCAAAGTAGAGTGCAAGGTCCATCCGATACACCGGAAAGATGTGGCAGGACTGAGACTCTCCGATATGAATAAGCTTGGATGACCTTCATGAAAACTGTAGAGGAGTGAGTTATCTAGCCACTGGAATTGGAATCAGGGGATTTTTACTTGTGGGTTGAAAGATATGGCCGTTTTAATGAAGACATGTCCGTCTGGCCAAGACAGTTTATTCAACACCGATGTGTGACATCGGTATTGAAGCCTCAGGGGAATACACCGATGTCACACATCGGTGTAACAGCTCGGTATTGCCTCTCTGAAGTTACCAGGAGCAAAAAAACCTTAGCACCGAGGTCCAACACCTATGTGTGACCTCGGTGTTGGACATCTCTCACCCGAACCAGCCGAGCTCGTCCAAAGTGTCTCAAATATGTGGCTAGAAGGAGACCTTACAATCCTATTCAGCTTCAACTACCTTCATAGAAGTTGTAGAAGAGTAAATCAGCTTTACATAGGAGTTTTAATCGGGTTATTTGGACGTACGGATAGGGAGATAAGATAGATTTACTGAAGCTATGTCCGTCTAGCCAAGAGAAGACGTCATCGTCCAAAGTGTCTCAATGATGTGGCTAAACGGGGACCTTACAATCCGATTCAGCTTCAATTGCCTTCATAGAAGTTGTAGGGGTGTGAATCAGCTTTTAACAGGAGTTTAAATCGGGTTATGTGGACATATGGATAGGGAGATAAGATGGATTTACTGAAGTTATGTCCGTCTGGCCGAGAGAAGACGACACCGTCCAAAGAACCAGCAAAACGAAGGCCGTCCGATATGAATAAACTCAAATGGTTCATAAGAGTTTTAGAGAGATGAGTTAGATGTCTACAGGAGTTGGATTCAGGTCATTCGGATGTCAAGTTCATGAGTTATGACCGATTCACTGAAGACGTATCCAAGTTTCGTCCGGGTCGATACCCGGTTTGTCCCGGGTTGACCCAAATCCGATCCAACTCAGCAAACACCTTTTTATATTTTAGAGATCTGATTTTTCCCAAAGATCTCTTTGATTTATGCAAGTTTGAGTTTATATATTTTCATCTTTCTCTTTCCTATTCCCTAATCATGATTAACATCACCTCTTTCACAAGATTTGGTGTGTTCTTCATGACTAGTGAGTAGTCTTTTAGGATTTGGTAGATTTTGGGTAATTTGATGGATGATTAATGATGTCTAGGATTAGATTATATGATTTCCCTTCTTAATTAGTGGTTTTAAAGCTAGATCTAGCTTGAGAAAGTGGATTTAGATCAAAAGACATTTCATGCACACAAGGTGTTTGATGAAATGCTTGATGAACTAATCTAAGAGATATTCATTTCTAGCATAAGGGATTAGTTGTCTATAGTGATTATTTGGTTGATCTTGAATGATAGACTTAAAGCTTGCTAATTAGTGATTCATAAATGAGAATTTGATCTTGAATTAGTAATTAGCAAAGTAATTAATATCTTGAGAGATGATTAGTTAAGATTAGTGATCTTTGCCTAAGGATTAGTCTTCATTAAGCATTGGACATCATTAATTAGCCATTGGATTGCCCTATCTCAATTACCTTATCCTTGAATTCGCCTTTTATCATTGTTTTATTCACCGTTTAGTGTCTTTAGCTCTTGTCACTTGTCTTTTAATTGATAGTTCACTAACTTAATCACCAAAACCACTTTGTTTACTTGAATTAAAGAGTGTCTTGTATTCTTGTTGCATTGAACTAGACCCTAGATTGGATTGATACCTAAAACACTACAATGACATGTGTATTTAGGATTGATTCTTAAGTAGGATAAAATTCTATTTATCAATTGGCGCCGTTGCCAATTTGGGGTTCTATTTTAGTCAATAGGATTTAAATTCTTTTTGAGATCAAGCTTTTATTTACATTATGTTAATGCACATCACTAAGAGCATGCATCTCATCGAGATGATGAATTTTCTCTTGTACATTGTCACTAACTTGTCTTCCTTAGTTCTCTTGTGCTTTCAAAGGTACCAAATCAAAAAAAGGAGCAATGGAAAAACAAGATCACTTGAAGTATTGGATACGGACGATCAAAGAGGGTACCAAGTCCAAAGGAAAAGTGATGGAGAGACAAGGTCACTTGAGGTGTTGGAGATGGACTACCAAAGGAACATTCTTCAAGCTCCACAACCTCAAGAAATGCCACAACCTCATGAATTGGCATCAAATCCGATCCAAGTTCCAAAGGAGAAGCCACCGGTTGGAAGTTTTGACACTCCTTGTTGTCGTGGATCGAGATATGGGATCCACCCTCCTCAAATTGAAGCCAAGGCCTATGAGATCAAAGCAAGCTTGGTTAGGTTGATTTAAGTGTCTAGGTTCTTGGGGATGAAAGTGGAGAAACCTTATGATCACTTGGATTCTTTTGAGAGGTTGTGTGACACGTTTAGAACCGGAGGAGTGCCCCATGATAGCATCAACCTCATCTTGTTTCTGTTTTCTCTTGGAGGAAAAGCAAGCCAATGGGAGAGAACGTTGCCATCTCACTTGGTAGATTCTTGGGATGATTGCAAGGAGATTTTCCTCAACAAGTTCTACGAACAATTCTTGGGATGATTGCAAGGATGATCCTAAGGATATCAACGCCCAACAAGTTGACTGAAATAACTTATATTTTCTTTTTATAAAGTTGTGTTATATGTATTTTTGTTTTAAAAGTATGTTGTAAAATAAGTTATTAATGCATTTTTATGCATAATTTAAATCCAGAATATGTCATGATCTGAGATTCGGGATGGAGATTTATGTCTGATAGACAGTGCTACAACGCACACAATACTTAAAGATAAAAAGTATTTCTCCTCTAAATTTAAAAAATTCC
Source organism: Eutrema yunnanense (assembly GCA_002933935.1). Taxonomy (NCBI): domain Eukaryota; kingdom Viridiplantae; phylum Streptophyta; class Magnoliopsida; order Brassicales; family Brassicaceae; genus Eutrema; species Eutrema yunnanense. The sequence continues at coordinate 677,391 of PKML01071751.1, read as the reverse complement.
GCTGGAAGCGTGAATACTATATATCGGAATGCAAAGACTATTATGGGCTCTGGAAGAGCTTGTTTTTCAATGCCAAGGGGAACAAAGTTTGAAATGCAAGATGCACTATACTCCCCTGAATCTCTTAGAAACTTAACAAGTTTCAGAGATATCCGCAGAAATGGATATCATATTGAGACTATGAATAACAATGGCATTGAATATCTTTGCATCACATCACTAATTCTGGAAAAGAAAGTTATATTAGAGTAACTACCAGCATTACCCTCCAGATTATATTCTACAAAGATTCATATAGTTGAATCATATGTTACAGTAAACCCAAAGTTTACTAGTACATTTAAAATGTGGCATGAAAGACTTGGCCACCCTAGTTCAGTTATGATGAGAAAGATTGTGCAAAATTCGAATGGCCACCCGTTGAAAAACCAGAAGATTTTTCAATCAAGAGAGTTTTCATGTAATGCATGTTCTCAAGGAAAACTCATAATTCGGTCATCGTCAGCCAAAATTGGGAATGAATCTCCAATATTCTTGGAAAGAATACATGGTGATATATGTGGGCCTATCCACCCACCATGCGGGCCATTTCGATATTTTATGATATTGATTGACGCATCTAGTAGATGGTCAAATGTGTGTCTATTGACAACACGAAATACGTCTTTTGCAAAATTTATTGCCCAAATAATCAGGTTGAAAGCGCAATTCCCTGAATACGCCATAAAAAAAGTTAGGCTTGATAAAGCTGGTGAATTCACTTCACAAGCTTTTAATAACTATTGTATGTCAATGGAAATCGATGTTGAGCATCTGGTCCTCCATGTACATACACAAAATGACATGGCTGAATCTTTGATTAAGCGTCTGCAACTCATTGCTAGACCATTGATATTGAGAACAAAGCTCCTAATTTCTATATGGGGTCATGCTATCTTGTATGCTGCGTCATTGGTCCAGATAAGACCAAGCGCATATAATAAATATTTCCCTTTACAATTAACATCTGGCCAGGAGCCAAATGTATCCCTTCTCCGTGTTTTTGGTTGTGCGGTTTATGTTCCTATAGCCCCACCGCAAAGAACAAAAATGGGGCCACAAAGGAGATTAGGTATATACGTTGGTTATACATCACCAAGTATAATTCGGTATCTTGAACCGCAANATATGAAAATCCTAGAAGGATTGAAAATGCCTGAAGCATTAAGCTCAAAATCTAAAGAAATATGTGCGGTCAAATTACAGCGATCACTTTACAGATTAAAACAATCCGGGCGCATGTGGTATAATATCTTAAGCGATTATTTGCTAACAAAAGGGTATATGAATAATCAAATTTGCCATTGCGTCTTTATTAAGAAATCCTCATCAGGATTTGTGATCATTATATGTTGATGCAAGAACTCATATGAAAGAAGAGTTCGAAATGAAAGTTCTCGGAAAGACAAAATTTTGTCTTGGATTACAGATAGAACACTTCCGAGATGTGGTATTTGTGCATCAATCAAATTATACCAAAAAGATCTTACAACGTTTTAATATGGATAAAGCGAATCCTTTGAGTACTCCAATGGTTAATCGATCTCTCGATACTGAAAAAGATCCATTCCGACCTTGTGAAGATAACGAGGATGCGTTAGGTCCTGAAGTACTTTATATGAGCGCTATAGGTGGACTTATGTATCTTGCAAATTATACTCGACCGAATATAGCATTTTCTACAAATCTACTTGCAAGATTTAGTTCGTCACCTACGCACAGACATTGAAATGGTATAAAACATATATTTCGTTATCTTCAAGGAACAATTGAATTGGGTTTATTTTACCCTCGAGACTCCAATTTCGATTTAGTCGAATTTGCAGATGCAGGCTATTTATCCGATCCACATAAAGCTCGATCGCAAACCGGATACGTTTTTACAATTGAAGGCACTGTGATATCTTGGCGTTCTCAGAAGCAGACTCTAGTCACCACTTTCTCAAATTATGCATAAACTATTGCGCTCCATGAGGCATGTAGAGAATGTGTATGGCTCAGATCTATGACCCATCACAATAAAGAAGCAAGCGGAATAGTCACCAATAAGGAGCCGGCGATATTGTTCGAAGATAATGATGCATGTATCGCTCAACTCAAAGAAGGTTATATCAAAAGTGATAGAACGAAACATATTCCTCCAAGATTTTTCTCTTACACTCGAGAACTCAAGAAGAATCAAGAAGTCGATATCCAGTACATTCGTTCAAGTGACAATGCAGCATATCTCTTTACAAAAAGCTTCCCTCTACAACATTCAGAAAACATATTCAAAATATCGAAATGCGTCATTTACGGGATTTATGAAGAGAATGATATATCCATCATTCCAGGGGAAAATTGCTTCACTGTACTCTTTTTTCCTTATCGTGGTTTTTATCCCATTGGGTTTTTCCATGATAAAGTTTTTAACGAGACAGTACGTAATACGTTAGTAGTGATGGATAATCAAGAGGGAGTGTTAAAAAATGGATGATTATCCATAAGTTTCACCGACTTACCTTATATCGACTATGTTATTTTATTATTTTTTTTTTACTATATACTATATTAGGTCCCGCGTGATACGCGGGTAAAAAAAAAAACTTAGATTCTAAAATTGATATTATGCTTAGTTATGACCTGTATAGTTAGATTTTAAATTAAAATTCCGTTTAGTTATCTATGACTTACGTTTAGTAATTCGTATTTTTAAAAAAAAATTGTTTCATATTACCCATAAATCTAATAAACAATCCCTTTAAATGAATGAGAGGGTTCCATAATTACCAAACACACGATAACAAATGTTTCTTCTTCTAATTTTTATATATTATGAATCGTATATATCTTTTTTTATTTAACACTTTTTATTTGGTAGTTTTTATTTTTTCTTTTACATCACTTTTTCAATGTTATTAGTTTCCATTATATAAAAACAAGTTTTTTTTTTGTTATTTTTATTTGGTAGTTTTTAGTTTTTCTCTTACTTTACTTGTTCAATGTTATTAGTTTCTATTATATAAAACACAATTCTTTTTTTTTTTTTAAAATAAATAACTAACAATAGGAAAGTGTAGATTATTATTTTGACACATGTCGCTGTCTTATTTAACAACGACACATGTTACGATCTAGTGAGTAAGAATTATCTTACTTGTCACGCTCACGTTGAGAGATCCATCTTTAGAGTATATTTATAATTATCCATTTTTAAGTTTAAAGTATATTTATAATTTCCCTTTTTTAAGTTTGGTTGTGACTGTAGATTATAAATTTTTAAGTTTTTTTTTGTCATTTTCCTTTATGATAAGTTTTCCTTACTTATTCTTGTTTTTTCTTTTTTTAAGATTGCCTTTTTTTAGTTTAACATTTTTTAATATTTACATTAATTCATTTTTGAGTTTTTGATTAAATTGACACATGTCAAGATCTAAATTAACAATAGTGACAAATGTCACGATCTCGTGATTAAAACTTATCTTTTTCTTTTTGTCACTTTCCTTTATTATAAGTTTTCCTTACTTATTCTTGTTTTTTTTTTAAATTGCCTTTTTTTAGTTTAACATTTTTTAATATTTACTTTAATTCATTTTAAAATTTTTGATTAAATTGACACATGTCAAGATCTAAATTAACAACCGTGACAAATATCATGATCTCGTGATTGATAATTATCCTATGTATCACACTCACGTCGAGTGATCCATCTTTATATAATAAGATATGTACGTTGATCATTGTAAGTGATAATAAGAAGACAAGCAATAAGAAATAAGAGATCATTCTCTCTCGCTTACTCTCTTGCATCTCTCTCTTTATCGAGTATAACAAATATACATACATATATATATAATATTATTTAAGAAGACATTTTTAAAAATGAACTTTGATTTGTAAGTTATTAAATGAAATGCCATTACAAATAACAAAGAATAATTGAAATAGGAAAGGATATAATAATCTTTTAAAATCATTGATTAGAATATGGAAAGTATATATTCTGCATTAAAGAGGTTATTTTTTATTTAATTATTTAATTATTTTTAATACTATATATTTTAAAATAATAATCAATTCATATATATTCAAAGAAACAAAAATCTATTCAAAATCTTACTATATTTTTCACTATAATTTATTGTATTTTATTTGAATATATATCAAAACAAAAATTGAAAAATATTTTACTAATTTTATAAAAAGTTAGACACAATAAAACTATATTTTTTAAGAGTTCATACACTAATCACAAAAACTAGAGTACCGATGCATATTAGAGTTATGTTTTTAAGATTATAAGTTTTTACGGTTTAACCCGAATAATATTTTAGTTCACTGCAAAACGGGTTAAATAGACAAATTATTATAAATTGACAGCTTTATCTATAATTATTAGTTAGCTATATTGTAAAATTCAGATAAAAACAATTTTCTTAAATTTCAAAACAATTTCTTTTTAAAAAATTACTCCGCGCTATAATTAGCGCGGGTTAAATCCTAGTATATTGTATACAAAACACATATCTCAATATATTATATTATAATTTGTAACAGTTTTTAGTGGATTCTTTTCCATATATTATTAGTTGTGGATATCCAACATATTAATGCATGTGTATTCAATCTAATATTTAAAATGATTTATATTAAAATCACAAATCTTATGTTATTCAAACATGAATTTTAAAAAATCTTTTAAAATCTCATGTTATTATACTTGTCAAATTCATAGCTATAGTGGCAGTTTCTGTATTTATAGAAAGAAGAAGTGAATAGACGAAACATAACATACAACACATAAAGGATGCTAGCACATTTCTACAAGCCTATAGCATCAAGAAGCTCTGTATGCTTAGAAACTGTAACGAGCGAATTCGCAACAATCGCGCCACTAGCAGCCACGGCAGGAACGCCAATCCCGGGAAAGGTCGAATCGCCACAGCACAAAAGCTGCGGAATGGGAGTGGAATGGCCAGGAAACGTACCTTTCCCGGCCTCTATCGCAGGCCCATATGTTCCTCTATTCCTCCTTAGAAACCTCTGATGCGTCAATGGTGTTCCCACCAAACTCACCTCGCACTTTTCCCTCTTGAACCCGGGACCTAACGCCCGCTCCACCGCTCTCCACATTACCTGATCACCAACGGTACCAGCACATTTTGGTTGACATTAAGGTTTTAACTAGCTTTTTGTTAAGTTTGGCTACACTAAATTTGTGAACTCATATAAGTTTAGAAAAATAAAATGAATTGGTACCTCAGACCGTTGGGATTTGAGATTCTTGTACTCGGCACTTCTCCTGTCAAGACCTTCCCATAGACCAAAAGGTTCGGTTCCAGGCAAGTAAGCGTGCAGAACATGTTTTCCCGGTGGTGCGAGGTTCGGACTAAGAACGCTAGGGACTGATATCAGAACCACGTTCTGGTCAGCATCCACACCGCGGTCCCAGTCGTTCACAGCAATATGATGAATCTCAAGGTCATCTGCTATTCCCTGTTCCTGTTCCATTAAGAAAAAAAAATTCAAAACCAAGAAACTAACAAACGCACAAAACTGAAATGTCAGTAAAGTAGATTTCACTTCTTCTTTCCTTTTAATACCTCAGCGTCGAATCCCAAGTGAAGATGCATGAATGATTCACATTGAGGCGTCGTGTTAACACCTGTAATGTATGAATCTGGGAGAGCTCCTGGAGGTAAGAGCTTTAACGTGTCCCACATCGATGCGTTGCTGACCACAGCCTTTCTAGCTCGAACAAACTGTATCATTTACATATTGAAATGAGTAATGATGAAAGAAAGATTGAAATGTTTATGATGTTCATGAAATCTTCATACTTGACCATTCCTTAGCTTGACTCCAACTGCTCTACCATTCTCGATGACAATGTTCTCGACATGGCTTTTAAGAGACAGACGTCCACCAAACTTCTCCAAGCCACGGACAAGCGCTTCAACAACCGCGCCACTGCCATCAATAGGATACTCCAATGTGCAGCCTGGCTTGTACCATTCCGCAAACATGTAGATCTGCACAACATAAGAAGTAACGACTTCATTTTTAAGAAGTAACGACTTCATTTTAACCCGATCTTGTGCAACAAAATTTGACAATCTTGTTTCTCTTGTTTATTGTTGATCCAAGCAAGATACGTTTTGGATTGAAGGATACAGTTAGAATACTATGCCAGCTACATCGATTGCGAAACCTTTAGTTGATGATTATGACAAATAATTACCATCTCTGCTGAAAGAATGCCATCAGATTTGACCCCAGCGAGAAGGAATGCGAGTAGATCAATCCAGTTTCGTATAAAAGGATCTTTCAACCCCAAAGAATCAACGATTTCCGAGAATGGACGGAGAAGCTTTGTGGCTCCCAACGCTCCTTGAGGACCCATTTTGATGAAAGATTTCAAGAGGGAAGGAGCATATCTAACAAGAAACAAACACTCATATTAAAAAAAAAACACCTAGCAAAAGATGACTATAGTAAATTCTATTCTGATATACTACCTAGCAGCAGCCGTGGAGAGAACACCAAGATCCCCGCGAATAGACAATGGTGGCAATGCCATAGCAGCAGAAGACAGAGGGAGTATTGCTCCCTGCAGGTTTCATATTCATGTGATTATTAGCAGATGAGATCTCACGAGTAGATGTCATTTTATATTGACACATAGGCACCCACAAGAAGCTTTTCCCATTCCTGGACTGCGCTAGGGCCGGCATATTTCTCTAGATCCTGAAAAAGAATACAAAGCTGGACAAGATCAGAGATACAGTATCATACCAGCTCATAGAAGTCATTGCAAAGTGAAACAAGAATCGGATGACGGGAAAGAGAAATCATAGTTAACTTTCAATGGCAACATAGGAAGTTCATTTCGTCGTACTCTATCCAAAGGTAGCTCAAGAATGCCATACAATAAAAATAAAAATTTCTTTTCGTTTTCATTATCATTTGTAGCTAGAACTCGGAAACATAGCAAGATATGCTAACATTCTACCTTAAAGAAATCGGTAGGGCCTATGCGTGACAAGAAATCCCCTTCTGGTAAGTAGACCATCCAAGAGTCATATTTGGCACATGGAAGTGATTCCCCTAAAGCATCTAGAACCTGAAACCACAATCAACCCCAAAATGCATAAGAACAAACTCCAAAGTTAAGATTCCGATGAATTTCATCCCAATCCAGAACTCGTGGAACCGCACATATAGAATACTAAAGGTTCACTAGAAAAATACTACCTGTACATAACCTGATGGTCAAGGCAAGATAGAGCACAAAAACTGAAAACAAAGTTTAAGAAGAGAAACATTTTACTTGAGCAAGTGGGTTTGCTTGAGGGCCTCGCGATTGTAACCCGGAAAACAGAGACGGACCAGAGTCAAACTTGTACCCTTTGATTTCAAAAGAATGAGCAGCGCCTCCGGGAAGGTCATGACTCTCAAGGACGAGCACATCCTGATTGTATCTAGATAACAATGCACCACAACATAATCCCCCTATGCCACTTCCAATAACCACAACATCTGCTTCAGGCTCCCCTAAACACACACAACCAATACAGTAAAATGGTTAATATTACATTTATATTTCCCTCAAGCCAGAATAACTCAGGAGTCAGGACATATAAACTTGCTAACTGTTCAATTCAGACAACTAGTTCAGGTTGCTTTCTACTCACATTTCAAGAAACAAAGCAATCTGTTGCAACATTTAACAGATTCTTACACGCGTTTCTAGATTTCTTGTTCCAATTACAGATTGTCATGAATGAGCCAAAGCTCGAGTTTTTTGTGTGTTTCTTTTAGAATCAATTTCTTAGGATCCCTACTAGATTGATGGGTTACAATATCAACTTCATTTTTATTGAATTGTGAAGCAAATAACGAAAAGAGAGAGAACCAGAGAATGATTCCTTGATGGGAAGATTGCCATTGGAAGAGGTTGATGAAGAAAAGCGTATGAAGGAAGATTTGATCGTTGGGCGTCTAAAGTTGTAGAGAAACGGAGAATGAAGTGTCCAACCGCAGAAATTTGTGGCCATAGGAGGAGAAAGAGAGAGAGAAGCTATGTGTCTCTGTGTGTGGATTCGGCGGGCTCATTGTTCCTTTCCTGGTGATGGAGAGAGACTTCTTCTTAGATATCAATAGAGGGCCTTAAAGCAGCCACGTACAAGCACAGTCGTCAACGGAATCATGGGCTAAACAAGAATAGGCCCATCTACTAGCCCAAAGCCCATAAATGATAAAAAAAAATGCAATGTTTTATAGAATAGCATTTTTATTCTATATTCTTTTCTCCATAACTTCTTTTAAATAAAAATCTTAAAACAAGCACAAACGAATATGGTAAGCTTCACACAAGGGAAGAGCACAACAACAAATCCCAGAGACACCTGGACACCGCCTTCCCATAGGAACCCACTAATACCGGTCATGTCTCTCCGCCAGTCACAACATATTCAGTCACACACTCAGTCACACAGACCTCTAGGGGATCGCCTAACCCCCACAGCGTTGAGTTTTGATGCCAAGGTTTCACCCCATCTCCCCATCACAACAGACGGTTCCAACACAGGAGCTACGCCCCACTAGTCCCATCAATCAAATGGTTCCAATGCCATAGCATACACTACCAGAACAATCACAACAGAATGTCTGATGCCAAAGTGTACACCACTTTAGTTCCATCACTCTACTACTAGACGCTTCACACAATACCGGTTTACAACCTCTTCATTCTAATACATCGAGGTTCAAGACTCACAATCATGACTCAACCTAATTGTAACAAAGGAATCAATTCATAACAATCAATTCACCAGATTATTAGGGTTCATTAGTTCTTAATCCATATTTAAGAAACTTGTGCAACAAGCAACAATCATTCATCCACAAACCCTAGAAACAGATCTAATATGTGGCGGAATATATAATATAGTCAATTAGCAATCAACAAGAAGCACTAAGCAAATCAAATAGCTTGCTTAGAGAAAAACTAGGTTTTAAAAGAAAACTTGATCAAAAACAATAAAACACGTTAAACACGTTTTGAAAGAAAGTGAGGGGCAACTAGTCCTCACATTGGCATAGATGGAGGAGACGGAAAGGAGGAAGGAGGACATATCAGCGGCTAGGGCTTCACGGTCATGAGAGAGAAAATGCGGTGGAGGAGGAGAGAGAGGGAGAGAGGAAAGAATTTAGGGTTTTGAAAAATAAACTAATGAGAGATTTAGCTAGGTATTTATATAGGAATTTGTTTCCCAAAAAAAAAAAGGAAAAACAAAATAAAAGAAAGATTTGAGATTATCTAAAAGAAAATATGATATTTGGTTGAGAATAAAATAAAAAGGAAATCTTTAGTGGGAATATTTCGGAAGGATTTAGAAATCAACTTAACCGGGAATTAAATAACAGAAACATATCGATTTTTTTAGGACAGAAAATCATGATGTTACCAATCTCTCTCTCTCTCTCTCTCTCTCTCTCTCTCTCTCTCTCTCTCTCTCTCTCTCTCTCTCTCTCTCTCTCTTTCCATCTCTTTCTTATCATCTTTAATTCCTCTCGCTAGCTCATCACAAACCTCTTAAAGAACATCTTTCGCTCTCTTCTCTCTCTCCATCAGCGTCATCTTCCTCTATGTTTCCTTAGCCTTCGCGAGCTCTCTCCTTAGTCTCATGTTCATCTTATCCGTTCTTTGCCGAAGTTGTCTTTCAATCGCTGCCGATCTTCTTGAATCTTCTCTCACCGCCGCTTCTCCTCTTCCTCCACATCGAATTCACTCATCACATGCTTTAGAGAAGATTTTGCTCTGTGTAGTTCGCAGATCAGAGCAGAGATCAAGTGATTGCTTGCTGTCTTGTGTAATCATCTCCGAGCTCATTGATCTGTTTGAAAACCATCGACAAAGGGAAATCATCTTTAGATGTCGCTAAACCATCGACAACATTTTATTTTCCCCTAATTTTACAAACCTAGTCGTTTTAGTTGCAGAATAAATAAAAATTAATAAATTCATAAATTCATAATAAATAGTAAAACAACAATTTTTTAATTGTTTCAAACCTAATTTATCAAAACACAGTCGTTTTATTCACCATGTGTCATCCTAGTCAGCAATCACTAACGGTAAAACTAACATCATATGTATGGAATTGGCGATATTTCGTTAGGTCATATAGTAATTTCAAAATTTTAGGTAGTTCATGTGGTTTATGCCATTATTCAATAGGTTGTGTATGAATAATCAAAAATTGATTAGTTCATAGGGGAATATGTCACGAGTATGATAGTTTTACTTTGTAAATACCAAAAGATCTGGAGTATTTCGGTAAATACCAAAAGATTTGGGGTATTACGGTAAATACCAAAAGATCTAGGGTATTTTGGTAAATATCCAAAGATCTGGGGTATTTTGGTAAATACCTAAATATTTGGGGTATTTCGTTAAATATGAAAACATCTGGAGTATTTTGGTAAATACCAAAATATATGGGGTATTTCTGTAAATACCAAAATATCTGGGGTATTTCTGTAAATACCAAAATATCTGAGGTATTTTGGTAAATACCTAAAGTTTGGGGTATTTCGGTAAATACATAAATATTTGGGGTATTTCGATAAATACATAAAGATCTGAATATTTCAGTAAATACCAAAAATATGGGGTAAATTGGTAAAAACTAAAAGATCTGGGATATTTTAGTAAATATAAAAAATTCTAGAGTATTTCGGTAAATACCTAAAGTATGGAGTATTTTGGTAAATACCAAAAGATTTGGGATATTTCGGTAATTAGGATATTTTGGACAAAGTATTATGAATGTTCTTTATTTTCTTTCAGCAAACCAAACATTTTTTCAGCAAACCAAACCTCAAGTTTTTCTCAAAGCAAATAAGTAAAATGTCTTGGATTATGATATATTCGATCAATTAGTGTAATGGATGTGTGATCTTTTTGCAGATTTATCCTCTTCTTATCCAAAGAATCAGAGAAAGACGAGAACAAGTGCACTGTCCATACCTAAAACAAATTAACATCCATTTTTTTTGTTTTTTTTTATTGTTAATTTTAATAATGAATAAAATAATAATTAAAATCAATTTTATTTATTAAAAATTAATTTAAAGCTGCATCATCAGTTTATAACAGAAGATGAACAATTCTGTTAAATTTTATGACGATGCAAAATCGAAAGCAAGTTTGATGGTTTTTAATGTCACTGAAATTTTCTCGAGATTTAAAGTGATAGTGACTTCTATTTTGATGGCTTAAATACGACTTGCCCTTTGTTTAATGCACATATTTATACTTAAACACTACAACAAATTTCGTCAAAGAAAAAACACTATTTGCTGACCAAAAATTTTGGTATTTACCACTTCCCAAAAATTTAGTATTTTGATGGTAATACACAATTTTTGTCCTTAATACTTAACCAATTTGGGCCCAGTGTAGAGAAACGCGATACCCAGGTTTGGAGAACGAGTTTATATCAGCGGATTTTGGTGGATTTTTTGCGATTCCACTTGGTTTTCAGAGAGGTCTTATGTGGTGTTGATGAGGGACACATATTTCTTGTTTTAGAGGTCGAGTTTTCGGTGGTTCTTGAATTTCAATAGTTGGTTTTAAAAAAAAACAATATATATAATAAATGAATATTGGATGCGATGGCGGCGGCCTCTGGATTTTAAGGTTGATGTGATGTTTCTCATTGCTTGCGGCCAATATCAGATTTGGAGATGGGAGGATTGGGAGGATCTGGTGGGTGTTCAAGACTTATTCGGTTCTTTGGACTCTAAACGGTATCGAAACAAGAAATCTTGTGATGGTGTAAACCTCCAATTTGAGGTTATGATGAGCGCCTCTAACCCGATGAGTGGTTCGGATAATACAAACACGATTAAATAATGCGGATTATGAGTTGGAATTGTCAGGGGCTAGGCAGCAAATATACAATAAGCTACCTTCGGGAGATTTGGAAGAAACATAAGCCAAAAATTTTGTTCCTTTCAGAAACCAAACATGATTTCTCCTTTTTGCAGAAGTTTCAACTCCATTTTGGTTATGATAAATTTCACACGGTGGAACCGCGCGGAGCGAGTGGCAGACTTGCCTTATTTTATGATAATTCTTATAATGTCAATATAATATTTTCAAATAATCGGATAATTGATATTGAAGCGATTGTTCAAGGAAAAAAAATTATTTATCGTTTATTTATGGTGATCTGGTACCAAAGCTGAGGGATCAGGTTTGGGAACGATTAATGATATGCTCAAATTAATACCCTAAACAGTACTAAAGCAGTTGCTGCAGTATATCAGGGGGCGAACACAAGAACTCAGAGAAATCGCACAATAGATTGTATAGTTATCAAATCAAGCTAAGCTATTCAGATTAAACAAAAAGCAGTAAGCAGTAAACGAGTTGTAATTCGATTGAGGAAAATATAGGCCCCGGGTATTTCTCAGGAAATCAATGAATGCAGATAAACTAATTAACATGATTCAGATTTAGTGCGGTTCTTGAACTCAAATCACTAAGGTATAATTAACCAACTATCGTTGCGAGAATTATCTAAATCTAAACGTCAGAATCCCAAATCTCTTTGCGAATTCCTAAGAATAAATCAGCTTTAATATCAGGTTTGATATGTTCACAAATCAATTAAACCAAATCTCTTTGCGAATAATCAATTTGCTCACATAAGGTTCTATCAGGTAATTAATCGCACTGTCGTGCCTAATCAATTATCCTAAGATCTAAGTTCCAGATTCGTCAACCTAGAATTAGCTTTGAACACAACCTAAGGTGAAGAACTAATTCAGATAGTGAATCCTAATAAATTAATCAACCTAGCATTCAGAGAAAACCCTTATGAGAACCCTGAACCTAAAGTGGATCTACTCAGACATGGATATTGAAAACAACATGATTGAATAGATCATCAAAGAAATCAATAGAAAACAGGAGTTCAGAGTTGTCTCTCCAAAAACCAAAAGTAGAATCAAAGTAAAATAATGCATAGCCATCAAAGTGGCTGTAAAATCCCTATAAATAACCTAAATCACGTTTTGGGGCTTCTTGTAAATATTAAAGACTTCCGGACCAAGTTACAATTCTTCAACTCTTCATTAAAGTCACGGGTCGTGTCTGCTGTGATGAGTGTCGATCGATACTAGGGGGTATCGATCGATGCTCGACGTGAAATCGGGTACTCAGCAACACGAACTTCAGCTTTGCTCCAAAATGCTCTAGAAAGCTCCAATATCTCCAATTATGCTCCAAACGTGCTAAGACCTGTAAAAGACTCTAAAATACTACGAAATAGCAGAAAGACTCTATAAAACGGACTTATATCATGGCCTAAAAAGGGTAAACACCATGATATATCAACTTCCCCAGACTTAGCCTTTGGTTGCCCTCAAGAAAATAGAAGACTAAACCAGAGAAAGAGGTTTGAAAACACGGAGACTCACCTATTCAGGAACCATCGCAAAGATCCTTTTCTCAAGCACCCAAATGTCACCTAACCAGCTTTTGATCTAACCACCATGTACTTCTCCGTAGACATTCGCAGCTTTTCCAGACTCCACACATTATCTCGCAGTATTGTTCAAATAAAACCCTCATCGCCAGTTTCATCGCTGCAGCCAATGCTCAAGAACCTTCTTGATTCTTTACCATACAATATCATGACAAGGAACCATCCAATTTCACACTTTTTGTATCACTTTCTCTCCCCAGACTTATTTCTTATTATGTTCTCTTTTTTTTTTAGATCGGCATATACACATCAAGGTCCGAAACACGAGTATTGATGGTGTTTCCCACCGAATCCCCGGTTCTTCCCTCTCAATGTATCAAAGGTTTAGGCGAATAGTGGTATCACTGGAAATTTTCCTAACCTCACTTTCAACCTTTGTGTGATCATTCCCTCTTAAGTAGAATAATGAGATAGTTGGAAATTTTCCTAGCCCTCTACTCAGAAGAAAATCATTTCATCTTTTATGCTCTTATTTATCAACTTATAACAGGGGAGAGAGATACCATTACTTTAAACATATGAGTTCCTTTGTCAGATATGAATGATGATTCAAGCTCTGTAAACACTAACCACATCGATAAAGTGCAGAAATTTGGCTAAGGTTTCAGAAGAACTCTGCTGGAGTCATGGATATTTTCTAGTCAACTGGTCAGTCCTTGGATTTTTCATTAGTCGATCTAGAGCTGATCCTGCAACAATGTGCACTCAAAAACTAAATCAAAAAACCAATTCAAGCGCAGGATCATCATCTCCAAAGTTTTGACTCAATAAAACGATTTTTACTCGATATAACAACTGACTCTAAGAAAAACAAACACAATGTCAGCAGACACCTCCCCCAGACTTAAACAACACTGTCCCCAGTGTTATCTAGCCTAGAGTAGGTAAAAGGAAACAAAAGAACATAATAGAATTAAGAAAAACAAGAAGTTACCGTGCTGGAACATCTGGTATCGATCGACACACAGCCTGGTATCGATCGATACCAGACTTAAATCGACATGATGAACCGTACATTCGTGATTGGTGTCGACCGATACCAATGGGATATCGATCGATACTAAGGCGATTTTGAGTTTTGCTCCTTGTTTATCCTGACACAAACACAGAACGTAAAATAAAAAGAAAAAAAAAATGACTCAAAAGCAGACTCACCAGTGGGTTGCGTCCCACCAAGTGCTCGTTTAAAGTCAGTAGCTTGACTTTGGCTCAGGTGATCAGTCAGGAGAAGATTTAGAGCTTACTCCTATGCAAGTTCCACAGCTAGATACTTGCAGACTCAGAGTTCTGCTCAACATGCTCTCCATAAATTTCTGTCCTTTCTCTTTCAGCTCCGAAGTAAGAAGAACTCGAGCCTTAGAGAGTGGCTTCGAGGCTCCTTTGCACTTCACCTTGTACTCAATCGAATCTCCATCACACTTCTGAGGGATTAAGGTCATAGAGGGAGCACCTTTTACTCTTGTACTCTTCGCGTTCTTCTTTGTTGCCATAGCCTTCCTGACAACTTTCTTGGGGATGCTGGGCGGTTCAACCAAAACGTCTATGACAGTTGGGTCTTCAGGAGGCTCTTCCAAAAGATCAGCCGTTAACGACTTTCCCGTAACAACCTCGATGCTAGAGACACGTTCGGGAGCTCCTCTAGGAGGAATGGCTTCGTAGAACACCTCCTTGTCAATATATGAGAATGAAATTCTCTTGCCTGGCGTATCCATAATCGCACCAACCGTAGCCATGAACGTTCTTCCAAGAATTAACTGCGTACGAGATATTGCACTCATCTCCACAACCTGAAAATCAGTAGGAACCATGCAATCTCCTATTGTGATTATCAAATCAGGTATTGTACCGTGCGGAAGTGAGGTGGAAAAGTTTGCGAATGTGATAGACGTCTTGGGAGGTCGAATATCAGCTCCCAATCTCTTTGCAATTTTCCTTGACATGACATTGACGCAGGCCCCTGAGTCAACGAGAGACTCTTTGAATTCAACTCCAGAGATAGAGCATGGAACAGAGAATATCCCTGGGTCTTCCTTCTTAGTCAATTGTCTCAGTGGTAGTGACTTGCTTCTTGCCTTGATGAAGAGTGCCTTAATCTCTTCCTCAGTTTCTCTGCAATCCCGGATGTGACTCAACAGAGGACGGTGCTCTTGAGCTTCTTCAAAAGTCAACGAGTGGGAAATCCTTCGTACCATCTTCTCAAAGCCACGCAGCTGCTTTGGAGTGATGGGGTCTTTGAGATGTTGAGGAATAGAATTCAGCTTCTTGGGCTTGCGAACTCTTTCTTCAATCAACTCAGGCGTTTTCATAGTTTCTAGCTCGATCTGCGAGTGGTATCGACCGACACCAGGTAGGGTATCGATCGATACTCTCGCTATTAAATCGTCCCTGGCAGATATATCATCATCAAAAGGAGGCTCCACGACCGATTTATCCAACAAAGCTTTGCATCTGGCATCCTCTAATTCCTTCCTTGTCATAATATGAGGCATATGATAAGGTATCTTCGGTATATACACCCTCTCCTTGACAATTTCAGGCTCTTTCTCGACATGTGTCTCAGCATCGATCGATACTGGGGGGGTATCGATCGACACACAGGATTTTGGATCCACTCGTGCAGGTGTTTGGATCGGTATCGATCGACACTGGCTTGTATCGATCGATACCTGGGCGATTTCAGAATCCCAATCGTCATCTTCAACCGCATCGTCGAAAATTCCGGCATCAAATCCCTTTTCTACCACTGCAGTGGCTTCTTTAGCAATTCCTAAGGTGATTGCATTGACGTGTGCTCTTGGAATCTCAGTTTTCCCTGGAAGAAAGCCTTCTTGCCTCTTCACAGCTGTTGCAGTTTGAGCAACCTGAGTTTCCAGCTTCCTCTGAGAAAGATTGACAACTTCAATTTTCCCATTCAGATCAGTGTACAGATGGTCAATCTTCCCATTGAAATCCACTTGCAATTTTTGTTGTTCCTGAAGAATCTGCTCAAGCATGGATTCCATCTTATTATCTGTGGATTTTGGAGAGATGGGCTGGTACGAAGAGTTCCCGTAATTGCGAGTGTTGTTGTTGAAGTTACGGTTGTTGTTGTACCCAAATTGCTGACCCTGAAATCCAGAACCACCAACATAGTTAACATCATCCACTTCAGCTCCACCGATATTATCGACTCCATCAGCAAAGTGTACAGCTTTCTTCGACTTCCCAATCAGAATATCTAGCTTCGCTTGAACTTCAACAATCTGAGATCCATCAATTCCTGCAGCCTGCTTCTTCCGCTCGAAATCAGCATTCTTGGTGCTATTGCTAAACGCCAAGTTCTCAATTAGCACAATCACATCATCTGGATACTTGGTGTTGAAGTTCACATTACTCGCAGTATCCAAAGCCATCTGGTACCTCCAATCGATCCCTCTGTAGAAAGTACCCAGCAGCTGAACCTGATTGAACCCATGGTGCGGACAATCTCTCTGATATGACTTGAAACGAATCCAAGCAGCCTTGAGTGCCTCTGTTGGACCTTGAGAAAACTGAGAAATTTTGTTCCTGAGCTCTTCGGATCTCGCATCATCATAGAAATTGCACATGAATGCATTATTCGTCTCATCCCATGTAGTTAGCGAACCATGAGCCAACTGCTTCAGCCAATAAGCAGCATCCCCACTAAGAGAGTATGGAAAAAGTTTGCAGAAAAGGAACTCATTGGGCACTCCATTGTACTTCATACCAGTGACCAGTTCTTCGAACCTCTCAATATGATCCATGGGATGTTCATGAGATAGGCCATGGAAAGGATTCTGACTCACAAGAGTGTAGTACGCAGGCTTCAGCTCAAAGTCATTCTTCTGAAAAGTTGGGATGCGAATCGCAGATCGATTGGCATAGAACTGATCAAGTCTGTTGTGCTCACCAAGTGTCCTACCTCGATCAACTGCAGCATTCCCAATGTTGGCTTGCGCAGCTGGCGCGACAATCTGACCAACAACAGCAGGAGGGACATTGACGTTTCCAGCTTCATCAAGTCCCTGCCCTCTCTCATTGCACACTTGACCCTCTTGGTCTCTCAAGACTCCAGCTTCATCAGCTCTTAAAACCACTGGGTTGTTCATCTCTGATGTTTGCTTTGTCTTTCTGTTTGCGCGTTCTAAACGTGCTAGCTTCTCTAACGATAGATTGACTAGCGGAGTGCTCTTGTTTTTCTAGTTTCACAATTAGGCATGCACCTGAAAACAAAACACTAGACAAGGCACGTAAGTAACCAAAAAAAATATGTTGAGTATCGACCGACACTGATGGTATCGATCGATATCAACAAAGAAATCGCCTAAGTATCGACCGATACTAGGTAGTATCGATCGATACCGACGAACTTAGTCGAAACTCGACAGCTAAAATCTAAAGGCAAAATTGAGTCTCCAGCAACGGCGCCAAATTTGATATGCTCAAATTAATACCCTAAACAGTACTAAAGCAGTTGTTGCAGTATATCAGGGGTCGAACACAAGAACTCAGAGAAATCGCACAATAGATTGTATAGTTATCAAATCAAGCTAAGCTGTTCAGATTAAACAAAAAGCAGTAAGCAGTAAACGAGTTGTAATTCGATGGAGGAAAATATAGGCCTAAGGTATTTCTTAGGAAATCAATGAATACAGATAAACTAATTAACAGGATTCAGATTTAGCGTGGTTCTTGAACTCAAATCACTAAGGTATAATTAACCAACTGTCGTTGCGAGAATTATCTAAATCTAAACGTCAGAATCCCAAATCTCTTTGCGAATTCCTAAGAATAAATCAGCTTTAATATCAGGTTTGATATGTTCACAAATCAATTAAACCAAATCTCTTTGCGAATAATCCATTTGCTCACCTAAGGTTCTATCATGTAATTAATCGCATTGTCGTGCCTAATCAATTATCCTAAGATCTAAGTTCCAGATTCGTCAACCTAGAATTAGCTTTGAACACAACCTAAGGTGAAGAACTAATTCAGATAGTGAATCCTAATAAATTAATCAACCTAGCATTCAAAGAAAACCCTTATGAGAACCCTGAACCTAAAGTGGATCTACTCAGACATGGAGATTGAAAACAACATGATTGAATAGATCATCAAAGAAATCAATAGAAAACAGGAGTTCAGAGTTCTCTCCAAAAACCAAAAGTAGAATCAAAGTAAAAAAATGCATAGCCATCAAAGTGGCTGTAAAATCCCTATAAATAACCTAAATCATGTTTTGGGGCTTCTTGTAAATATTAAAGACTTATGGACGAAGTTGTAATTCTTCAACTCTTCATTAAAGTCGCGGGTCGTGTCTGCTGTGATGAGTGTCGATCGATACCAGGGGGTATCGATAGATGCTCGACGTGAAATCGGGTACTCAGCAACACGAACTTCAGCTTTGCTCCAAAATGCTCTAGAAAGCTCTAATATCTCCAATTATGCTCCAAACGTGCTAAGACCTGTAAAAGACTCTAAAATACTACGAAATAGCAAAAAGGCTCTATAAAACGGACTTATATCATGGCCTAAAAGGGGTAAAAACCGTGATATATCAATTAACACGAACAAGTTTATCCCGGTTGGATCCGTGATTGATAATTGGTAATTTAAATGAAATAACCGGCAATGATGAGAAACAAGGAGGAAATTTAAGACATGCATCAACATTCATCTCCTTTAATCTCATGATTCAGACCTGTAGTTTTTTGGAATTTACATGCTTAGGAAACACCATGTCATGGAGAGGAAAACGAAACAAGAAGACAGTTAGATGTCGGCTAGATCGGGCTCTAGCTAATGGAGACTGGCATGGATTTTTCTCACACTCATATGTCGAATATCTGGCAATGATTAGGTCGGATCATAGACCAATTGTGGCCACAATCGAGGACAAAATCCCCCGGAAACGTGCCCAGTTTAGGTTTGATAAACGTTGGATTGGACAAGACGGTCTGATGGACTCGATTGCCAAGGGTTAGGAGATTAACCCAGGAAGAAACAGACCATCTTTTGTCCAAAAAATTAGGAATTATCGGCGGGAGATATCAAAATGGCGAAAAAATAATTTACCTTTCGGCAAAGAGAAGATCAATGAGTTACAACATGCACTAGAAGAGATCCAAAATGATGATACTAGGGCAAGAGCATTGGGGGTATCTCAATGAGACACCCTCCCTTCAAAAACTGGAAAAAAAAGTGAAGAAAGAGAAAGGAAGAGTGTCTCAAGTGAGATACTCCAAAAAAAAGTTGAGACACCCTCTTGTTGAGGTGTCATGTTTGGATTGGTCCAACTTTGTTTTTGTTAAAAAAAATAATTTTTTAATTTTTTAAAAATTATTTTATTGGTGAGACACGATGCAGATGGCCTTACATTATGCTATTCGGTTTTAGTTAGGGAACGGTTTGATTTCTAATCGGTTTTCGAAGAAAAGTCAACTCAAACATACATTAAACAAAAATTTGAAAGTAAATAAATTACAAATATTTTTTCCCTGAAAATGCAATTTAAATTAAGAGTTTACAAAATCACAATGTAAAATATCAGAGATAACTATGGGAACAAAGTTGTGAAAATATAGTCTTAATTTTCCGGAATGTTCTTCTTAGCCATTAGATATGCTGCCTTATTGAGATCTCGTTTGACCCAACTGAATTCAGCTTCGTTAAACTACAAATGTTATGTGGCTTATAATAGACTAGATTGGGCCCTGTGTGATACGCGGATAAAAAATAAAATAATTTAGATTTTAAAATTGATAATCCGCATAAATACGACTAGCATAATTAGATAATAAATTAAGACTATCATTTAGTTATCCATAATTATGTTTTATAATTCATAATTAAGAAAATTCGAAATTGATTCATACTACCCATAAACGTGATAAACATTCATTCTAAATGAATGAGAAGGTTCCATAAACAAATTTAAAATCTTATATAACTTAAAACTGAATCAAACTAATAAAATTAATCTCTTTAAAATTTTATTATCTTCGAAAACTTAATTGTTTGAACATGTTAGGAAATTTATGTTTAAAATTCATATTTCTGAATTGTTGTCGTTAGATTCTTTATAAGAAATTATCAAACACATGGTAACAAACTATTATTCTTCTAATTATTTTTTTATATATTATGAATCTTATATAGATTTTAGAGTGATTTACACCCAACTTTCACCACCTATTTTTACAAAATAGGCACTTTCAACTATCATGGCACTTTTTGTTTTTTGAAGAGAATATTAATTATATTCAAACAAAAAAAACCATTGTTTACATCAAGTGCAACATTTTTTATTTAAAAAAGCAGAATATAGTTTACGAATCTATTCTAACTCCTAATTATGACACTTTTTACACTGTTCATTTTTATTAAATCCGAAATTACCACATGTGTACATGAGAACGATGCAATTGCGTGGATGAGTTATAAATTTAAAAAACTGAATAAAGTAATTATTATTCCTACCTGATTTTTTTTCTAATTTTGTATGATTTGAAAAACATAAAACAATTTTTTGTTACAATGAATTATAATTCTATTTTTCCTACATTTTAAGACCCGTTTTACTATAGTTTGGGTGTCAAAATCTTTTTTAAAAAAATTAAGAGATCTACTCATACGAAAAAGAGATCCATATTTGGATGATGAGTTATGGACGATATAATATGGACATATTAACGTGGACATGAATTTAGAGATCTATATAACAAAACCTAAGAAGAAATATCACCAAAGATTAAAGTTTTAAAGAAAAACAATCAAACCAAAAAACTAAATTCCATGAAAACCGTTTACCAAAAAAAAAAATTCCATGAAAACCGAAAACTTAATTTGAATCCAATACTAGTCAAAGATAAATTGATACAACCATGATGAACATTTATATATGTTCATGATAAGTTATTTTATACCGTGTCCATGATAAGTTGTCCATGTAACCATGTCCATGCGTTTAAAAATATGGTAATGAAAACATTTCATCCTATATGACATTCCATATGGATAAAAGCACCGTGGACAAGTCCAATAATTACCATCTACATTGTCTCATTGCCACCAAAAAAACACGGTAGACATATTTTTGTCCATATCATATTGTCCACATAACATAATTTATATCACAACGTCCACAAATCGACATCCAAATGGATCGTTTGTTTTTGCATGCTTAGATTTCTTGTTTTTACTTAAAGATTTTTTGTTTGACACATAAAGTATATTAAAATGGATTTTAAAATGTAGGAAAAATAAGATTATTATTCATTATAACCAAATAAATTGTTTTATGTCTTTCACAATATAGGAAGTTAGAAAACAAAACAAGTGGGGATAATAATTACTTTAATCAGTTTTTTATTTTTAAACTCATCCACGACCTTCGATCCACCGTATTCGTGTACACACAGAGATTTAAACAATTGAACAGTGGAATAAAGGGCAAAAAAGAGTTTATACTCTCACAAAGTGCATCAATAGCACAAAGTGTCTTATTCTTTAATTGTAAACTCAAAAAGTGCATTTTAGTGTAATTTTCTCTACATTTTATAGTTTACATTTTTTTCAATTGAGTGATTTATATTTAAAGACATTTTGCCCACTTTTTCTAACAAAATAGACACTTTTTGCTATTAAAGCACTTTAACAACTATTCAAAAAAATTAAATACCATAGTGTCCTTGTCGATCTAGTTAGAAGAAAGAAGGAATGATAAGTACAGTTATTTGACAATAGATCTGAGCCATTAATCTACTATGAGGGATTGAAAATCATGTGGTTGAGATTGAAGTATTGGATATTAGGTGTGAAATCAATTTAGTGTTAACACATTCTCTCTCATCTAGGATACGATTGTTTTTTTGCCATTTCTCTCTCTCTCTCTCCCTGTCATTCTCAGCCTCCATGAACTCTCTTCAAATCTTCTTCTTCTCCTTATTTCGTTGATAATTTTTCCTTCTACATATTAACTGTACCAAATTGAGCCGTGGAGAATTTGTGATGTGGATTTAACATTGATCAATTTTATTCAGGATAATCACTTGAATTCTGTTTGGTTTTCCAAAAAAAAAAATATTACTTTCAACAGAGAGTACAATGTTTTGCATATCAATCTCTAAGATAGAGAGATTTTCAGCTTTTCGTTACAATGATTAGATACTTTTCTAGTGCTCTTTTCTAGCTTCTTTGCTTGAAAGATGAATAAAATGTTACACATACCAAATATGACCATATTTTGCCATGTAAAGTCGTCCATCTCATCTCGAACACCATCGCCGTCTCATATGAATCGAACATGTGACTAGATACATCAAATATTACAAAATGACTAGATATGGTGGGCATGTTCAGAGAGACAAGAAATGGTGGACAATTTCTGATGGACAAGATTTGGTGGACATGTTTACAATTTGGTGTTACCAAATATTACAAAGTTGTGCTACTTTACCTTCTTCAAATATATTATTCACATGCTACTTAACTTTCTTCATATATATTATTTCAATAATATCATTGACAAGCCAGAATTGATAATGCATCATGAACATATAATGAATCAATAGTATCATAGACAAGCTAAGATGGACAAATTTTCATTAACAAATCGACGTGGACACCATTTTATACAATGTCCATTTTGTTAATATTGTTACCATAGAAGCTTCCTATGAAGAAATTGAGTAGAAGCAAGATGCAAGGTCCAACTAATAGTTCCATACAACAAAATTATGGCTCTGCTATTTTAGTATGTTACTCACACCATCCATCCGCTTTTGAACGTTCGATGCCAATAGACATCTGTGTGGGTATTATCTTTGTATGATCTGGTGGACGTAGTGTAGTGGACATATTATGTCATTATCTTGGATATATGTGTACGTAATATCATGGACAAGCTATCATGTACAACTTTGCATGGACGGATGAATGTGGACAACATTTTATACAACATCCATTACAATTTCTCCACATAAACTTGTCCATTACACAAAACAAATAAAACGTGGATCTTTACTTCCTAAGCATTTTCAACTATTTTCCCACTGGTTCCAAGAATTTAAGATCAATTATAACTAGCCACACCTATTCAAATAGAATGAACATGAAATTGTTAACAAATGAAGCCTCATTACCATGAGTGACGAAAACTAGTGGAATGTAAGAGAAAATAGTCAAAACATCAAATTTGAAAAAGAAATGTAGCCGTGAATGGCGACATCAATTGTAGACATTTTGTTACTGTGAATCGCGACATCAATTGCAGCCGTTGAGATCCGTCACATACATGGAATTTGTGACACCATCGGTGAATAACGGATTCGGAGCGGTGACGGATTCCTCGGATCGGGTCGTGACGAAGATAATGGAGAACTTGAGGGTTTTGCGTTAAAAAATAATGGCGAAATTGTTGATGAAGAAAAAGAAATGAAAGAGTGAATAAATATAAGAGAATTGACATATTTGGATCCCAAAATAAGATGAAGATGATAAACAACGATGAAGACCAGAGAAGCACAATTAAGTGGAGAAAAAGAGAGAGAAGATAAAAAACAATTTGTGTGTAAAGATTAAGTTACAATTGAAATGTTTAGTTGACGGTAGAATAAATTTTTTCATACAACAAAGTGCCCAAATAGTTTATAGTGTCTACTAATGTAATATGCGTTTAGAAAAGTGTACATGGATGTAAATTACCTAGTTTTAGTAATTTGTGGATGTTTAGATTTTGATCTAACCTGGATTTAGTAATTTGAATTTGTAATAGGATCATACTATTTCACCGACATGTTTTCTTTTCTGGTGCAATTATAGTTGTCAGTTTCAACTATTTACAAATCACTGTACATTTTGTTCAGCTTGTGTGCTCTGGGTTATCATTTGGGTTGTTTGCTAATTGCACTGGACACCGTATGAGCAATTTCATTTTAAGAAATTGGACGGTTATGCTTTGATTTGTAAATAGTTTTCTTCATTACTTTTTTTGTTTTGAAAGTTCATGTGATGTATAATTACTTCTGGGGTTTGGGAGATGAGATTTAGCTGCTGAATTCAATCTTCCTCCTACGATGTCGTGTTTTTGTTTCCTCAAGATAATTACAGGAATTGATTCGGAGTTGTAATCTCAAGATAATTACAGACGTATGCGGAAACTTGAGATTACAACTCCGAATCAATTCTTGTAATTATCTTGAGTAAACAAAAACACGAAATCGTAGGAGGAAGATTGCCAAAGAAAAAAATCATTAAACAAAGTTGAAACAAACAGTTTGTATCTCATGAGGAAACATTTCCACTCGCTTCCTGCTAAATGCTTTTCTTATATGTCTGTAAACGTATGTACATCTATAATGTTGAAGAACTAATAATTAAGAGATACAAACTGTTTGTTTCAACTTTGTTTAATGATTTTTTTCTTTGGCATAAGTAAGTTTTTCTTGGTTGATTTATTTCTTTTTCTCTTTCTATTCCTTAGTAGCTATTGGAATTGTGAGAGTTGACAACACACGATGCAATTTCTGGCTCTGTTTCTTAATATAATTTTTTGTGTAAAGGAGCTGTCTGTTTTTCAACTTGTTGTTTTCGAAAGTTTGAACATCACATGCTGCATTTTCTTTGTTATTTGTTTAACAATTAAACTTTAACTTATTCTTTTCAGATGGATTCAACATCATCTCCAAATCGGCAAGATGAGGAAGAGGAGTTTAACATACCGGATTATATAGTATATGCAAACGTAAAGAATCAGCTGGAGCGAGTGGAGCAACTTCTCAGCCAGCTAAAATCAAGAGAATACTTCCTACAATGTCTGACGTTTGGGAGCATTTCACAAGAACAAAAGAAAGTCGGGACAAATGTAACTGCAACTATTGCCATAAAGAATTTGCATGCCCAACAAAGTCAAGGACTTCAAACCTGACTAAACATCTTTCATTCTGCAAAAAATTTAAGTCGTGGGTAGATGGTCAAGCTGAGATTCACTCGGTTATCAATGAGGAAGGAACTACGAAGGCTGCAAAGGTGTCTCAGCGTGTTTTCAGAAAAGCATCGAATGAGATGCTTGTGCTTGGGAGTTGCCTTTGTTGTTTATTGAAAGTGTTGCTTGGAAACATTTCCGCAACAAGGTTAGTATAATTTATATTTGTATCAATTAATTTGTTTGTCCTTATATTTCTTTGTGTTACTAACTCTATGTTTATTTTTAAAGGTATTGTTGTACAAGGCACACTCAAGAAGGACATCAACCAAATACATCATTCAGATGTTTGTTAAAAGGAAGGCAGCCTTAAAGAAGTTGTTCTTAGGGAAGAAACAAAGAGTTTCAGTCACTACTGATATATAGGTGTCTCAAACTACATGTTATTCTCATATACTAATATTATTTTAGTAATTATTTGATTATACTTAATTTGTGTCTCATATACTAATATTTTTGTTTTCTGAGGTGCGTCTTATATGGTTGTAACCGTGCACTATATTGATTCCAATTAGCGGTTGAAGAATCTGATCATAGGGTTTAAGCACGTCACAGATCATAAAGGCCAGACCATCGCTAATGTACTTCTAGAATGCTTAGTTGATTGGAGAATAGAAAAAGTGTTTTGTGTGATAGTAGACAATGCGACAGCTAATAATTCATCTTTAAGAATGTTTGAAAGTAGTTTCTCCTTATTATATGAAGATGCTTTAGTATTAAAAGGGGAATTTATGCATATGAGATGCAATTGCCATATAATTAACTTGATTGTGAGGGATGGAATGGCTGAGATAGATGTGAATGTGGCTGCCATTCGAAATGGTATTGCATATGTCAGATCTTCTACAAATAGACAGATCGTTTGAGCTTAAGGTAGATTATGGAAAGCTAACAAGGGATAGTTTACCTTTGAATGTGAAAACTCGTAGGAACTCAACATATTTGATGTTCACAACGGCTCTTAAGGTTAGGATGCCTTTGACAAGATGGATGCAGAGGATAAGTTGTATAACGACTATTTCTTAGAGCTTGACAATGGATCAAAAAGGGTTGGGCCTCCTCAGATTAGGGATTGGAATGCGGTTGAGAAGTTATGAAGGTTTCTTGTCATCTTCTATAACTCAACATTAGTAGTTTCAGCTTCTTCATCTTTGAATGCACATAAGTGTTATGAGGAGATAGTCACCATAGCGACTAATCATATAGCACTTAGCAACAGTGTGGACTCGGAATTGAAGACGAATGCACATGAAATGTATAAGAAGCTTGATAAGTAGTGGGATGGATTAAAGAACATCAATAAGATGTTGATTGTAGCTACGGTTTTTGATCCTACAAAGAAGATGGAACTTGCAAACATGTGTTTTGAGGAGCTGTATGGGGCAGAAATTTTATAGGCTAAGGAGATGTATGATTCGGTTATTAATGTTTTGAGAGGTTTCAAATAGTACATCTATAGATATGGTAATAGTACTAGCTCAAATGTCCAACTGTTTCAGTCTACACAATCCTCTCAGTCTTCACGCGAGCACTCAATGGAAAGGATTGATTTGAGGTACAAGCAGAAGTTGAATGAGATAGGAGTAAAAGATAAAAAGGACGAGTGGGAAATCTATTTGAAGGAAAGTGTAAAAAATCCGGACTTGATGGTAGGAGTAGAATACGATGTGCTCTCATGGTAGAGGAAAAACAGCTCCAAGTATCCGGTTTTATCAGAGATTGCTCGGGATGTGGTTGCAGTGCAAGTGTCATCAGTTGCATCCAAGAGTGCTTTTAGCACTGATGGTAGGATCCTAGACCCATATAGGAGTTGTTTAACTCACTATATGGTTGAGGTATTGATGTGCACAGAGAAATGGATGAAACAAGACATTCAGTTTTATTCAAAAGTGCTTACAAATGCACAGATACTAGCTGACCTTGAAGAACAAGAAAAGCTTGAGAGAGGTATAAGTTTCATACTCTTATACTCTATGTTATTTTTTGTATTTGTGGTTTAACAAATGGTTTGTATTTTTTATATTTGCAGACTCTAAATCGGCAACAATGCAAGAAGAATAGTAGTTTAGGAGGAGTGGGTATGTGCCTCTCCTACCGGCCCTGTGTTCAATTCCCGTTGGGAGGGGTCTCCTCCGAATGAGTGAGTTTAACATAGTTTGGGCCACACTCCGGGGATGTACGGGACCAGAACCTCGGCAATTCAAAAAAAAAAAAATAGTGGTTTAACAAATGGTTTATATTTCAACTCTCAGCTACAAGGTTCGTTGCTTCTTTGGCAATATATAGTCAATAGTTTGTTAATTGTTTTGGTTATTTCTGATATGAGTTTTTTTTTATATCACAGGAATTTTGGAATGCTTTTGTTTTCTTTTACTACTAGATAAGTACTTGCATATAAGCATGTTTGTAATTTAATATTTTATAACATGTTAAACAAAAATTAAAAACAAAAAAATGGAAAACAAAAATAGATCACCCGTAAAAATATATAATATATAAATTTAGAAACAAAGTTTACGATGAAATAAATTTATAATTTGAAAGAAAAAATGGTGAAGAGATGCAGTAAATAGATTTGGATACGATAATTGGACTTTTATTTGTTTAGTGTGTAATTGTCATACTACCAAATTATGGTTTATATAGAGGTGAGAAATTAGAATTATTTTCGTTTTATGATTAATTTTCTTAATCTAAATGGAAAAACTAAGGAATGATTTTGCCTTTTAGGATAAATTTAATTTTATTTTTAGTAACTTTACTTTTAAAGATTATGAATCGGTTATTAAATTTTCCGAATTTTGGAGTTTTTTTTATTAATCAATTTTAAATTTTTCCAACTTTCCTTGACACGTGTCGCGATTAGATGTTTATATAATAAGATTTCTTATTCTAAACTGAAATATAGTTTAAAAAAAAAGTTTGGCTTTTATTCCTTTTCTTTTTATGATTGTTATCTATTGTTTAATTTTTGTTATTCTAATCTGAAATATGGTTTTTCCTTTTTTATAAAATTTTGATTTTCATTTATAGGTTTCGAATGGTGACAGTGGTTTAAGCGGTGCGGGATAAGCGGTTTAGGAGGTGCAGTGCAGTTTTAGTGCGGTTAGAAAAAACGCATCATGCGGAACAAGTGCGGTTACTGCGGAAAAAGCGGTGCGGGACAATATATGAATGGTGAAAAAAACAACATGCGGTGCGGTCCAAATGTGTGAATGGTGAAAATATAAAAAGCAATGCGGAATATATATTTTAGATAAATATTTTATAAATAAAAATTGATTAATGATATGTATATCCTAAGAACTAAAATATAATTTATTTTTAATGTTTGGGCGTGAAGAGTTTTACATTTTTTATATTTTAAATGTTGCATTATAATGTTAATCATATATATATATATATATATATGTATTATCTAACATATAATGTTTACAAAAAAAAATTGCATACTGTCGAAAAAAAAAATTGCTTACTTGGTAACGAATTAGAGAATTTTTGGAGAATGTTTAGTTTTGGAGAAATTTTTTGGAGAATGTTTAGTTTTGGAGAGAATTTTTGGGGAGTGTTTAGTATATGAGAGAATTTTTGGGTTGAGAGTGATATATGGAGGAAGTGGAATTTTATAGAGTTTTTATTTTGGATTTAAAAAAAAACAAAAAAAAATTAATAATAATCATTGAACCACAATGAACCACACTTCAAACGTACATCTTCCCCTACTTTTCTCCTCCATGTGCGGAACTGGTCTATCTTTTCACTAGCTACCTTTTTTTTTTTAATTTTAAATATCAACTTGTTGTTTCCCCACGTGAATGGTGACTTTCTTTGTAAACCACATTGTGTTTAGTTGAAACACACTAAACATTCACAACCACAGTTTTGTTTAATTTCTTTAATCTAAACATAACAACTATTTTTCTGAAAAAATATTTGGTATTTCACATGTTATTTCCTTAATCTTTTTTTTTTTTGTAAAGGGTTTGCTTGAATTAATGAATTGAAAAGAGATTACAATGAAGCAAAAGCGAAACGATAAAAACGCAACAAACCGAATAAAGAAAACTACAGACGGAAAAATACAACAGAGAAAATTGAAAAACAAAACCAAGCTGAAACCCTCGAAGGCGAAATGAGGAGCCCCGGGCAGAAACCTACACAACGAGAAATTCCTCCAAGTTTGGCTCCGCAGTCATATAGCAGTCACCTCTCCGGATTACTAAAAACGCCGTTCAGCCTCCTTCTGAAGCTTAGAAACACCGATGCGCCACCACGTAAAC
The DNA here is from genome assembly GCA_002933935.1 of Eutrema yunnanense. Lineage (NCBI taxonomy): Eukaryota > Viridiplantae > Streptophyta > Magnoliopsida > Brassicales > Brassicaceae > Eutrema > Eutrema yunnanense. The sequence goes on along the minus strand of PKML01071751.1, from coordinate 647,548 downwards.
CCCTCCAAAATTAGCTCTGCAGTCCTATAGCAGTCACCTCTCCGGATCATGTAAACGCCGATTTGCATCCTAAACAACGAAAAACTCCTCCAAGATTAGCTATGCAGTCCTATAGCAGTCACCTCTCCAGATTACTAAAAACACCGCTCAGCCTCCTTCTAAGATTCCAAAACACCGAATTTTTTTTTTTTTTTTTTTTTTTCGGAAGATAACCGAAGCAGAACAGCGGCAGAACAGGAAAAATCGGAAACCCGCCACATCACTGCCATCCTGTCGCCACCGAAAAGACCTAGGGAGAGGCTCGACCGTCGACGGGAAGCTAAACCGTCGATCACAACATCCAAAAACTCCGAGTGAGACAAAGGAAGAACTACGCCTTGCAGATCTGGACCCACCACAGCCGGAGGATCGCCGACTTCGTCGGAGGAACAATAGCGCAGAAAACACGGGAAATCTCGCCGGAAAAACCCTCTGAAGACGAGACAGGGAACCGGCTACGCCCTCCTCTAGCGTCACGGATGTCCCAGGGATCCCACCAACCTTGAGCTCTCCGCCTCTAAACCCCGTGCCTCCGCACTGCCTCACCGCATCAGAACCACCACCCGAGCTGCGTCGTTGTTGAGAAGAAAGCCGCCTCCAGAAACCTCGAGAAACCCAAACGAAACCATCGAGAGAGCCCAAACCTCTCAGATCCGTCCTCAGTAGATCTAGGAAGATCAGAAACCCCCGAGGAGACTCTTCAGGCTCAATCGGAGCCGCCGCTGCCACCGTGACTCGCTCTCGCGCCGCCGTAAGCCAAACCCTAGCCACCTAATCGCCAACTCCCCCTAACCACGAACGAAGAAACAGAAGGCAAAGAAAAAAGACAGAAAAAAAGGAAAGCAATAAAACGGGGTCCCTCTCTCGGTACCGGCACGGCTCGCCGGAAACCGGAGAGGGAAAGGGGGGGAGAGTTTTTGGAGTGACGGCTAGGGCGAACGCTCTCAAAAACTCGCCTCTCAAAGGCCCCTCCCCTTCCTTAATCTAAACATAACTATTATTTTTTATTATGAAAATATATGATATTTTTAAATTTCAGCACTTTTTGGTAGTTAATTAAATTTTATTTAATAAATATATAGTATTTCTAATACCAAGAGAACGGTTAGCTTTGCTGCAAGTATCGATCTAAAAGCTTCGCTTTAAATGGATAGTCCCATTATTATGCGCATTAAAATATTGTTCACATTCATGCATTTTCTTTTTCCTTTTTGAGTCTTTTTTCTTAAAAGATAAAAATATACTCCTTCATGTTGAATTGTTGATTTATTTTTTTTAAAAGATAAAGATTTTCCTCTTTGTCGACGGTTATAAATTCCCCAATTTTTGAAAAAGAGGATGATGTACAAATTTTTGAATTGTATTATCCTGTTTAAAACAACATTAATTTTTAACATCAATATTTGTAAAGAGTACGTATGTAGAAAATCTAATATGATACAATTTTTTTTCATCAAGGAATAGAAGTTCCACTCCCATAAGCACATTATTTAATTTTAGATTTCTAACTTCCCACTTTCGAATAATGCGCACTATAGTAAGGCGATGAACTCTATTTCGATCTAATTGATTCACAGTAAAATAGTTTTGATCGATTTTTTGAATTTTAGAAGTCATGATTTACTTGTTTAGAATTTGAATAAGAGAACTAAAAGATGAAAGTACACATTTAAAAATTTGAAAGACGTAAATTATTATATAGAGTTTGGTTGTGGTTGTATATTAATAATTTTCCTTTTTAAGTTTTCTTTTGTCATAATGGAATTTAGTTTATATGCCTTTTTGATTAGAAAAAGACTATTAACATGGGACTTTTTAAAGTTGTTAAGATGATATGATTAGAACTTAGAAGGTTAATAGTTGTTGTTGAGTATTATTGAATTTATTTTTTTATGGTCCTAAAAGCACATGGTTAATATGTTTTTTAGGAAAAATAAGTCTTTTTAAAACAAAGATTTCCTACTTATTCCGATGTTATGTTAATGAATTTTCTTTTTAAAATTTTCTTCTGGTCCTAGCGTAATTTGTTTTTTGTTCCAAAAATTAAGGTTTTCTTAAAAGATTTCCTACTTATTCTTGTTTTTTTTCTTTTTTTAAGATTGTCTTTCTTTAGTACTTTTAACATGGAGCTTTTTTAAGTTGTTAAGAAGATATCGATTAGATGGTTAATAGTTGGTGTTGAGTATTATTGATTTTTTTTCTTATGGTCCTAAAAGCATATGGTTAATATGTCTTTTTGAAAAAATAAGTTTTAAAAAACAAAAAATTCTTACTTATTCCGGTGTTATGATATAAGCTTTTAAAAAAAAGATTTCCTACTTATTATGGTGTTATTCTAATGAATTTCCTTGTATTATTGAATTTCCTTTTTTATTTTTCATATAGTCCTAAAAGCACATTGTTAATATGTGTTTTTTTGGATAATCTTGTTTTTTTTTTAAGATTGCCTTTTTTAGAATTGCCTTTTTTATGTTAACTTTTTTTAATACTTACTTTAATTCATTTTTATATTTTTTAATTAAATTGACACATGTCAATATCTAAATTAAATGTGACAAATGTCACGATCTCGTGAGTGTGAATTATCATACGCGACATGCTCACGTTGAGAGATCCCGCTTTATATAATAAGACTAGGACTTAACCCGCGCTATAATTAGCGCAGGGTAATTTTTTTTAAAGATATTGTTTTGAAATTTAACAAAATTTGCTTTTATTTGAATTTTATAATATGTCTAACTCATGATTTTAGATAGAGTTGTCAAACGGAATAATTTGTCTATTTAACCCATTTTGCAGTTGACTAAAATATTATTCGGGCTAACCCGTAAAACCTATAATCTTGAAAACATAACTTTATTATGCACCGTTTAATGACTCTAGTTTTTTGGATAGTTTACGAACTCTTAAAAAAATCAATTTTCTTGTGTATAACTTTTTTATAAAATTAGTAAAATAGTTTTTAACTTTTATTTTGATATAAATTGAAATAAAATATAATAAACTATAGTGAAAAATATATCAAGATTTCGAATATATATATATATATATATTATTATTATTTTGAATATATATGGATTGATTATTATTTATAAATATATAGTAGATAACATCTTTAATGCAAAATAAATAATTTCCATATTCTTATCACTAATTGTAAAACACAATTATATCATTTCCTATTTCAATTATTTTTTGTTATTTGTAATGGCATTTCATGTAATAACTTACAAAACAAAGTTTATTTTCAAAAATGTCTTCTTAAATAATATTATAGAAATATCTCTTTAAGACTTTAACAATATGCTTTGGAATTTATGGACTTTATTTCTATGTTTTTTTGTTTGTGTGTTTGCAATTTGGGACTTGTAAACGTTTGTTGAATTATGGGGACTTGTTTGAACTATTTCGGGCTTTGATCATAGTATAGGTAAAAATACCCGAACTTACCTGAAACCATAGTTACTTCGGTTATAACCGAACCCGATTAGTATCGAACCGAACGTGACCCAATGGTTTAAAATACCCGAACGGGTCCTCTGAGCCTAAACCAAATACCCGACCCGAACCCGAACGGCTACCCGAACGCCCATGCCTAGATGTAATTGTCTCTTTTCAATTTTATAGTTTCAATTTTTATTTTACTTTACTTTTTTGATTTTATTAGTTTCTATATAGGAAAAAAAACACAATTCTTTTTCATTTTTGTTATTTTGTCTTTTAGAAAAATAAATAACTAACAATAAGAAAAATTATATTTTTACACTCACACATACCACGATCTAAATTAACAATGACATATGTCACAGTCTAGTGAGTTTTAATTATCGTACATGTCATGTTCACGTTGAGCACAATTTTGTTTCGGTTCGGTTTGGTTTAATTTAAAAATGGCACAATTTTAAGCTTCATCTTTCCGGCCACTAGATAAAATCCTTCAATTCTTTGAGTTTTTTCAGTCCAGATGTTATGTGGCTTATGTCTGTCCAAATTGCTCACGAGATACAGAATGAGAAACAGTCAACTTGCCCAAAGTCAACTTTGGAGCCTCTATTATTGAGTAGACAAATTCCTTCGAAAGCACACTAAGAAAATGCTTTCTTGTTGGCTGTTTTTAAGAAGTAGATCTGGAAAATGGGTCTACAAAAATACAAGACTTCTTCAATTATTTTGGAAACACAGTTTCGAAGCTAAAATCTTTCAAGAAAAGCATTTTCTTAGTGTTCTTCTTCAGCTAATCTTTTTCACAGGTTCACACTCTTGCTCCGTTTGTCTTAGATGAGTTGGAGAAGAAAGAAGAATGGACAAGCCACTGAGCCACAAAGATTATTTATGGAGAACGGAAGCATTCTACAAGAAGAGCACGTCAAATGTTGCAATGGTAAAACCAATCCCATTACAAATTTTTCTGCTGACCAGATCCTTAAAGCCACCAACAACTTCAACCAGAGTAATCTTGTCGGGAAAGATGATTGTAATTACCATTTCTACAGAGGTACACTCGATGATGATGATAATAGACTCGTGGTTATCAAGAAAAAGGCATACGGAGGGCGTCATGTAAGGAAGATTTGCCGTGACATCTCAATTTCATCAATGGTGAGTGGTCACAAGAACTTCCCCAAGTTGGTTGGATGTTGTCTTGAATTCACTTGTCCTGTCCTAGTATGTGAATATGCAGAGAGCATAATGGTGAGTGCTCATCATCAAATCGATCCAACATTATCATGGAATACGAGGATAAAGATAGCAAGAGAAATCTCAAATTCATTAGCCTACCTTCACACTTCCTTCTCGACAACATTTATCCATAAGAATGTACATCCTCGAAACGTATTCTTGGACGCGAAAGGGGTTGCAAAGTTGGGAGATTTCCGCAATTGCGTTACGATTCCCCAAGGAGAATCCTTTGTACGAGAGTACAAGCTAGAGGGAACGTACGGGTACCTAGATCCTAACTATATGTCAAAGGGAATGATCACAGAGAATGTTGATGTCTACAGCTTTGGAGTATTCATGTTAGTTCTCTTAAGCAGACGAACTCCGGGTTTGGACGATGAACTACATCCAGATTTTCTGACGCAGTTGGTGGAAGATGGTAGATTTTCTGAGATCATAGATCCAATTATGTTGGAAAACATAGGTGACTTTGCAGAACAAGAGCTATGTCAAATGGAAGCTTTTTTCCTACTTTCACTCAAATGCATCGGTCGTAGAGGGGAAGTTCCTGAGATGATGGAAGTGTCCAAGGAACTAAAGAAGATCGAGAGGTCCTAGACAAAGTAGTGATAGGAAATTGATTAATATATAACCTCTACGTATATTGTAAATAAAAAATTGTCTTGAAAAATATTCAAGAACAACAAAAGATTTGTCATTCCTATACAAGTCTTGAACTCTCTACATTTTTGCTTAAGCTCCTCGGCCAAATTGATCATTTTCAGTGTTTTTCTTCCTTGCTCTTGCAGCATCTAAATGCTAGTGATGTTCATAACCTAGATGATGTATTGTGTATAACGTTTCGACCTCTACGCCCTTTTTCAGTCTGCTAGCCTCACCCTCGTCCGATAGCCGGTGCGCTCTTCCAGGGAACTCGAAAGACTTGTCGACTAATCCTGCAAATCACGACGAGATTTTTCTCCATCTTCCGTACTCACTCACACACTATTGAAAATCACTTCCTAATAGGTCACCATCGTGATATTGCTCCAACTCAAATTGAATCTGATGAATCCTATCACGACAACCTTATGGGGGAACATCTAAGCTTGAGCAACCGTTTCCTTTACAAAATGTTTTTTGATTTCACTCTATCTTAGAATAGTTCAACTATAAGTACTCATCTAAGTTCGTTTACATAGAATAGTTCAACTATAAGTACTCTTCAGATAATTAATTTTCCCATCCACAATTCACCCAAAGCCCAAAGATATCCAATTGAACCAATGATGTTCAGGAACAAAGATCTTAAATTTTACAAGCAAACAAATCAAAGAACATAAAAGAAGTTTACGAATAGAACTGTTTTACAAAAATTGACCTAACGCTAAAGAGGAACAATTTCTCCAGAGCCTCCAACGGCGAGATCACCCAGAGAATTATAAATGATGAGTCAAAATTACATCGTTTAAGTATATATATACTTCAATATTTCCAATGCCTTTATGTATAAACCCTTGGTATGATCTGAATCATACCTGTCAAATGCCAAACAATTATAATTCATTATCATTGTAGTAGACTGTTAATGGTTATATCATGTGAAATGTAATCTAAGTTTCTTAGAAAGCCCACTTTTTGCTAACAACTCCTGCAGCGACGGCATTTGTTTAGAAATCTAAACAATATTACTTATCGAGGTTATCTATCACGCAATGATTCAAACTAATAAGCAACAACAAGAACAAACAATTTGAAAACATACCTCAGACATTGTTACAGATTTGCTTTTCTTAATCCCGGAGGCCTAATTCAACCTCCAGTTCGTCATCCTCCTCAAACAGTTTCAACAGCCGAGCGTACTGCTCATCTCTTTTCTTCTTTTGCCACAGTTTGTATAGGAAGAACGAGAATCCCGCTACAGCTACAAACCCAACCAGTATGAAGATCACTTTAGTGCCCGAAGAAGTATGAGATTCAGCCTTTGTTCCAGTACTCGAACTATTGGAATCACTGGATACACCTGAAAAAGATCATACCAATACAACAACATGAAGGTGCTAATGATTTAAGAGACTTAATAGCATGAAATAAAATCAAGTTTTAAGCCCACGAGAAAAGTCTTTAATCGTAAATTTTGTTGGAGAGGTAATCATCAATCTGAAGCTACGGGATATATCCTCAAAGACATACGATAAGCCTACAGAATATATTGCCAATCTTAAACAAATGGGACTAACAATTACACGCCTTATCAAACAGAGAATATAGTCAATTTGCTACAAGTATTCGCGGAATTTGCAGGATAAGTATTAGCTTAGTCTTCTATAGAAAACGGCGGTAACTCGGTAAAACGTATAAAAAGGCTTATGTACATCTTCAAAATGCCATGAATCGAAAGAACAGTTGCATTAGTCATACACAGCATCAAACATGAAACATTGCTGGTCATTTATACAAGTATCATGAAGGAAGTTACAAACAAAATTAAAGTTCTACTAATCAGTGTAACAAATTGTTAGAAGTATCATTTGGCATTTAAACCCATATCAACAAACCATGTTCAATGGAATCACAAAAAAAAAAACATAAATTGTTTGCTGAATTTGCTCTTCGCCAACATGTTAAAACTTGAACTTACATGTCTAAATTTGCAATAACTACAGCTACGCAACAAAGAATTTAGTTAAGAACAGCAAAATCTTCACTTTTCGACCTTGTGATCTCTGAAATCGTAAGAAGAGAAATCAAACAAATCTTTTTTGCGGAAAATCCAGCTAAAATTCGACCTAAATCTCGCGGATTCACAACAAACCTTACAAAAGTTCAGTGAATCTAAACAGATATGAAAAAGAACAAAAAAAAAAAAAAAATCAGGTTTCTGAAATTGAAATCACAGATCTGATGAAGACGAACCTAAGACGAAGTGAAGAAAAATCGAAGCGTATAGTAGAAGATGCCACCATGAGATATCAGTCGCGGAGGTACCTCTCATCTCTCGGGCTTTGCTTGTACGCAAGGAAGGACCGATTCTTCTCTGGGAGAAGAAGTTTCCAATGTCTGTGTGGTGGTAAAAAGAAGGGCCAAAGAAATAGAAAACGCAAGTGTTTTGCAGTTTGACCCCAAATCTTTTTTTTTCTTTGCAACGACCCCAAATCTTTTTGAATATGCATATTAGGTTAGAAGAAAACGTATTTCGGTAAATGGTATAATGTTAGAAAAATATATTTTATTTGGGAAAAATGTCCAAAAAATCTTCAATTCACCACTTTCGACCCAAAAAAAAACACCAACTACTCCATATACAAAATAAAAAATTATTTTTTATTGATTGTATCTTTTAATCCCATATTTTCGTTGACTAGACCAATTTAGACTTGTCATTAACGAACTTAACATATCAATTAGATCGAGTTAAATTCCGATTGAAATCGTCGTTAATTAAAACACTGTCGTTTTGTTTATAATCAAAATTCCCAAATCGATATTTCTAAACCCTAAATCGAGTTCTTCCCCAAATCAATTTTCTCTCCCTTTCATCTTTGACTCTCTACAAAATTCTCTAAATTGATTTCGAGAAACCCTAATTTTATCTCCTACATCGATTTCTCTATCAAAATCCGTCTCACCCTATTGATTCTTCGTTGTTGTGAAGAGATGAGAAAATGATAGAGTCCTTCAAAGCTTCCCAAACGAAAGAAGCTTTCAAAACTTCCAATGAATTTGGGGATTTTCGATTCTAAAAGAACGACAATGTTTTAGTTAATGACAATTTCAACCGGAATTTAACCCCATCTAATTGATATGTTAAGCTCATTAACGACGGGTCTAATTTCCCTGGTCAACAAAAATATGAGATGAAAAGATACAGTCAACCAAAGTTAAAGATTTATTATGTCCATCGAATATTTAGTACTATTTTTGGCTGAAAGTAGTGAATTGAGATTTTTTTGGTATTTTTCCGATTTCATTTTAATACGGAGAACAATTATTTAGAAACCAGACCGGACATCGAACTAGATGTACATTTTGATTATGGTTCAATCTAGTTTGATCGGTTGGACCGGATTTTTTTATTTTCAATAATAAATATATTTAAATATAGAGTGTTGGCGATAATTATTTTTATTTAGGAATATGCGAATTTTTTTAGCGCCATGTGTAATTTAGAATGATATAGGCCATATTTTATGAAACTACCAACTCGTGCCATGTGATTTGAAAAGTGTCGAAATTCACCAACTCGTGCCATGTGATATGCAGAATCTAAACATGCCATGATGTTCACCAACTCGTGTCAAGTGATCTGGAAAAGTGTGAATATTGACCAACTTGTACCAATTGATCTAGAGAAATGTGGAATTAGGAGATGAGTTATCTAGTAGAGACGAGGAGGCAGCCAGACAGGTGACAAGGCATCTGGGCAACAAGATAGTAGAAACTATCCAGCCACTATCTGGACACTTTCCGGTCATCTCTCACAAACACACATACTTTTTCTATTGTTTTCCACCTCTAAACTCATGGATACTTCGCGGATCCACCATTTCTTTCAGATCTGAAATCACCCAAACACCTTCCTTCCTTGTCTTCCTATTCTTTCTGGTTTATGACGCATCAATATGTGGTATTTCTTGTTTTGGTTACTTTGAGCGTCGGAGAGTCCTCGAAAGATACTCTTCCATCGTGTCTTTTGGACTTCGACGCGTTTGCCCGTTTTGTATGATACTTGTCCCCTCGAGGACGGAAAATCCCTAAAATAAATTGATCCTAGAAGGAGGGATGCATTATCTCCTAAAAAAACAAAATCGATGAGAAGAAAGATCATATATGATGTTGCAGGGGAAAGCCGGAGCAAGAAGAAAAGACAAAGCCGCAAACGGTCAACTAAGCATCCACGAAGCAGATCTAAGAGCACACGGAAGAAGCCCATTGGTCCGATTAAAATACGAGCTTCGATTCCACAGAGGAAACCGACAGAGGTCATAAGAAGCTCAAAAGTTGGTAGACCAATGATAACCACACACAACGGGCACTGCCCCGCCGGGACAACGAAGGTCAAAATCACCATGTGTCACGGACCGAGGCCTTGGCAAAAAGAGCCGGATTCGGGAGCAGAAACCTGAGGAGGCCGATACTCACTTACAAATCCCAATAAAAAATCAAAACATATGCGAAAGAGAAAACATAAATAATTTTTTAACGGATTGCCACACACAAGCGATACATATTTGTGGATCCTAAAATCCACACTCAATAATTTAGTGTGATTTATGAAATGTGAGAAGATGGGCAAGAATATCGAATAAGCACAACGATATAAACTAGACAAGATTCGACAAAACTGGATTTTGTATTGATTTTGGTGTAAGAAATACAAAGGTAAAGAGCTCGTAGAGCATGCTGGATTGAAATTAAGTGATTATGCCTTCTACTCTTTTTTGAGCTTCTTTTTATAATACTTCCTCTACTCGCTTGCTCCGTTATCTCCTCGTCTAACGTGCTCCGCATGCTCCCTATATTATAGTGATTCTCCTTGATCTTCTCTTGACCAGATCAACGTCATCACTTGGTCAAATCTGTATGCAGTTTTCCACGCTGGCTTACTTGGTCAATGCGGGCTCGTTCGGGGATACAAGTTTTTTTCTTGATGGTTCAGATTTGGATAAATATTGGGCCTTTCATGGGCTGGATTTAGGGTTAAATCCAACACCAACAATTGTCCCCAGCCCTTTTAGTGATATTACGATCTCAAAGAGCAGGAATATTCCTCGGAATACGCTGGTCTTATTAATTTTGAAGATTTATCTTCGCTTGAAGAATCGATAGACGAGATAAGGAGAAGCATGATATCGAACGGTTGAGATGCTAGTGATGCGAAGGTTGTTTGCCTTCTAGTGAGATAATGCCGAATCTTTTAGAATATTTAGCAATCACATCAGCTTTTATTAACCGACGGTTGAGATCTGAGGAGGCGAGAGATCTCTGCGATATCGATAACATCAATAATGAATGTGTATAAATCTACCTTCTATGTCTCCTATTAACTGCATACGCTCCCACTCCAATTGAGGTAACTTTAGCGATATTTTCATTTTTCTTTTTAATGAGAAAATAATTTCGGAATTCCAAAGAATCGATTTTGCGTACTTATTTTTGTTTAGAGAATTTGTTCTCCTAAATTTTTCTTTCTGCCTCGATGGCTTGTTTCGGTCCCCCCATGACAATCTCGAAAATCTCCATTTCATTTATGACGTTCCGGAGGCCGTCAAAATTGCCCTCCCTCGACATGACGAGACTCCCGAGAATGTGAGGTCGAGCTACTGCGCAACTTATACGACGTATTTCGAGCACTGCGGCCTTTCGTTTCCCATCCTGGATTACCTTCTTTGGTTATTGGCAGAGCTCATGATGGCCTTTTCTCAGATGACTAATTTTATCCGCCATGCGATCGCTCTCGCAGTTCGAGCACATGAAGTGGGCGTTCCCTTTGGACTAGACGAACTCCACAAGATGTGCTCAATTAAGCACAACAACTTCGTTGCGGAGACTTTTTATTTATCTCCGCGCCCTCGTCGAATAATTTTCGAAGGGATCCCGACAAGAGACGATTGCTGGAGAGAAAAATTATTCCTCTTCAAGATTACCCCGTCGTCGGTTGGGAATTTCGACTTCAGGAGGATCCCGTCAGTTTGGGCCTTTAGTGTTGGTTAGATAAGAATTTTTGGGAGTTCATTTAGTTCGTTAACGAATTCCTCACTTTGTTGGTTTGCCTAAAGAAAGGTTTCGCTGATTTTTGTCTTATTTTTTGCATGTTCACCCGGTAAGATGATCGAGGACGCCAACCTTCGGCAATTAGTCGACCAGTTGCGCCAGGGAAGGATCTATTGGCTCTCATTTACGAGGTCGAGAATACAATCATCTCTCTGCACCATCCGCCCTATCACATCGCTGCCAGCTGACTACATCTCACCTTCCGCTCCCTTAGCCATCACCGAAGTTGTTCCTGTAGAGTCTCCTCGCCAAGGTAAAACTCGATGAATCTCTCTTTCAGTTTGCCAACTGGTGTCTGACATAGGGTTCTTTGTTTTTTGTTGGGAAACCGAGTTCGCGACGCTTCTGACGCGAGTTCATCTTACAGCTCTTCGCAAAAACTAGTTCGCAAAGCTAGAAGAAAGATGTCGAGGAGACCTTTAGTTCACGATCTCGAGAAAGCCAAAAGGGGTAGGGCTCCTGTTGGGAGCTCCATAACCGTCCGTGCTGGGGACCTACGGATGGCTCTGGATGAAGTTATGGGAACTACGTCTGATGCTGCTGAGGTGAGGGCTCCTGCTGCTGGCGGAAACATGGCCGCTCGGGAAGTTGTCGTAGTGGATGAGCCTACTTTGGCTCGCTCTACTCAAGTGTTCTCCATGAGCTCTAAATCCTGAGATTCGGATAGTGATGTAAGTCTTCGACCATCAGCAAAGAAAGCTAGGATGGGGAGTCGGGGATCCGACGAGAAGTCAAGCTTCTCAAATGGATCGAGATCTGGTGGGAGCGGGACATTCAATTGACAGTTCAAGCACACCAAAGGTTGTCCTATTGCGGATGACCCAGAGGGGATAGCTTTCTTGCTGAGGTATTGTAAGCCAGCGATATATGCTATCCTAGTTATCAGAGATATGGAGATATGGATGAGCGCGAGGCATATGTGAAAATGGATGTGGCTCATGGGCGGGTGAGTCATTTATTTCCCCTAGCCTATTTATATGTATGTATTCTTTTGTGTGTGGGACTCCGTTTGACTTTGTTTTTGGCAGGCTCTCGAAGCTACTAACGAATACGCCGATATCTTTGAGCAGCGAGTCAATGATGTGCTTTCACTTTCATAGCGCTCGAGGATATGAAGAAAACCGTACATGATCTAAGTTCCATCCTTAAGTCGTCTCAGTATAGAGAGGGCATGCTCGAGGTTCAGCTCCAAAATGCAAAGACCATCGGTGCCGAAGCGAAAACGCGAGCTAATCAGCTAGCAGAGCAGAATCGCGAACTGGAGGCGAATCATGCTTCTTCGCTTCGACGGACTGTGCGTGATGAGAAGAAAGAGCTCGTAGAGCAGTATCTCGATCTATTGCAATCTTTTAAGGATAAATGGGAAAAGAAGAAACTCGAGGTCACATGCGAAGCGGAGCTCCATGAAGTGGAATCGAATATCAAACTCATGAAGGATATCATCAAGGGCGACACGTTGTCGGATGCTGAGTTGGATCATCTTGAAGGTAATCTTGAGGGTAATCTCTGATGGGAGCGGGGACATTCAATTGACAGTTCAAGCACACCAAAAGTTGTCCTATTGTGAATGACCCAGAGGGGATAGCTTTCTTGTTGAGGTACTGTAAGCCAGCGAGATATGCTATCCTAGTTATCATAGATATGGATGAGCGCGAGGCATATGTGAAAATGGATGTGGCTCATGAGCGGGTGAGTCATTTGTTTCATCTAGCATATCTATATGTATGTATTCTTTTGTGTGTGGGACTCCGTTTGACTTTGTTTTTGGCAGGCTCTCGAGGCTACTAACGAATACACCGATATCTTTGAGCGGCGAGTCAATGATGTGCTTTCACTTTCAGAGCTCGAGGATATGAAGAAAACCGTGCACGATCTAAGTTCCATCCTTAAGTCGTCTCAGTATAGAGAGGGCATGCTCGAGGTTCAGCTCCAAAATGCTAAGACCATCGGTGCCGAAGCGAAAACGCGAGCTAATCAGCTAGCAGAGCAGAATCGCGAACTGGCGGCGAATCATGCTTCTTCGCTTCGACGGGCTGTGCGTTGTGAGAAGAAAGAGCTCGCAGAGCAGTATCTCGATTTATTTCAATCTTTTAAGGATAAATGGGAAAAGAAGAAACTCGAGGTCACCTGCGAAGCGGAGCTCCAAGAAGTGGAATCGAACATCGAACTCATGAGGGATATCATCAAGGGCGACACGTTGTCGGATGCTGAGTTGGCTCATCTTAAAGGTAATCTTGAAGGTAATCTTGAGGGTTTTAAGGAGGCATACGAGGCAACTGAGATATATTATTTCTCCCTTGGGAAGCTCGAACTTCCCTAGATCTTGGAGGGTTTGGTGATGCAGATGGAGATTGGCCTAACTACCTAGCTGCCGCATGGTCTGAACCAGTCCGGGAGCACCGATGCGATGGGTGAAGCCTCGGTGTCAGCGAAGAGAAGTGAGGGGGCAGCCTGTAACACCCCCGATTCGTTTTACGGATATATCGAACCTAGAGCGTCACAGAATCGGCGAAGGAAACAGTTCAGCCCGAATAACCCATACTATTATGGCCAAACCATGACAGTGGTTGAGCCTCTCGACCAAGGTCTAAGGCTTTCCAACCCGTACCTTAGTCTCGAGTTGTTTTAGTTTGGACGAACTTATATCATGGTCAAAAACTGAGATTTGTTTTATAAAACATACATATTATTCATATTGGTAGAACATATTCTTTACAAAACATATTATAGAGTCGGCCGACCTAGAGCCAAAATTACAATAAATAGATAGTTTGCTAACCGTATTTTATAAAAGCCACGCCAAAACTACTCTGGTCTTCTTAACGTCTCGCCTTCCGAACTATTGGTCACTTGCAAAAAAAATGAGTCATGAGTATTCTACTAATAATCAGTGAGCTTCGAGTATCTAAATACACATTAGAAACCCTCCCCAATTCCCCATGCAAACATTTCCCAAACAAGCAAGCAATCAATCAACCTCAATCACATAGATTCACAAGCAGAAGCTAACAATACTACAAGCAATGTCTCATGATGCACGTAGTAACAATTTCCTAGTTGTGAGGTCTCTAAGTGCATCGGATCATTCCTCCGGCTTCTCATGATCAATCCTCAAATCACCACAAATGATCATTTTGGAAGCATCGCATCCAACCAGTAACTACTCGTTCCCTGGTGCCACTCCACTAAAGGCTACCTCATAGCCCCAGAGTTAATCTCCCCTTGTGGAATCTCACCACAAGGTTCGATTTCTGGGAAAACCGACTACACCCTATCTAAGAACATATAAATTTCTACTGATTTATATTTCCTAGATGCAACAAATAATCAATAAACCATTGATCTCGTAATTCCCGAAGGACTTTACAATCAAAACATATCATGGCCCCGACATACTACGCAACGCTTGCTAGCATGTCCAACCCTTCTCCTTTTACCATCGATTCATTAATTCCACCTGAACAATGACATCGATCTCGCACTCGTTATGTGTTCTTGCCTTCTTGCCTTGGAACGGGACTACCTCTAGTCCGTCCCAACCTCCCTATATGCATTAATTACACATAACAAAATAACGGAACTCAACGAAATCCAAAGCTTTATTCCTTTACCATACGGTTTCCCCTTAGCTCCTAAACTCCTTGTGAACCGATCACCTAGCTTCGCCGCGCACGCTTCTCGCCGGGAAAATGCTATTGGATCTCTTTCTCACTCTTACTTTCTCTCTCTACTTTTCTTAACTTTCCCCATGTTTTCGTAAGTGCGAGAATACTAAAGGGTGAGGGGATATTTATAGGTTTTCTAAGACTTGGGACGTACTTGCACATGATTGGTTACCTCTAGGCATCTGATGCTCTCGTGATGACACATGTCCTTCCCATACAATGACTTGCGGCCCACATGTCTCAAACTAGCGACAAAGCTTCCTTAGCTTTCGGTCCAAGTTTCGTTAACTTGGTGACCAAGCTTCCCTAGCTTTCGGCCCAAGTTTCGTTAATTTGGTTTTTGGTTCGGCCTAGATCATATTGCTTATGTTTGATATGGTTGTCTGCATCTAGGTCGAAGGATTCGGCAAGTCGAGATCTGCTGAGTTTACTGACCCGGTTTTCGATCTGGAGGATTTTGTGTTCCTTGGATCCATTTTGTTCTAACTGGCCTGAGATCAGGCTTCGGAGTTAGAGATTCTTTGATATCTTTTCCAATGACGGCGCTAAAATGTGGATCATAAAATCCACACTCAAGAACTTGGTGTGATTTATGAAATGAGAGAAGATAGACAAGAATCTCGAATAAGCACAACGGTATAAATTAGACAAGATTCGACAAAACTGGATTTTGTATTGATTTTGGTGTAAGAAATACAAAGGCAAAGAGCTCGTAGAGCGTGCTGGATTGAAATTAAATGACGATGCCTTCTACTCTTTTCTGAGCTCCTTTTTATAATACTTCATCTCCTCGCTTGCTCCGCGATCTCCTCGCCTAACTTGCTCCGCCTACTCCCTATATTTTAGTGATTCTCCTTGATCTTCTCTTGACCAGATCAACGTCATCACTTGGTCAATCTGTATGAAGTTTGCCATGTTGGCTTACTTGGTCAATGTGGGCTCCTTCGGAGATACGGGCTTTGTTCTTGATGATCCAGATTTGAATAAAGATTGGGCCTTTCATGGGCTAGTTTGAGGGTCAAATCCAACACCAAACAATATTCTTATATATCTTCCACATTAATCAACATGAACTGCTCAAAAAAGATCTTACATATCTTACTATAGAGTATACTATAGAGTATATACCATAAAAGATCTGTAGTCTCCTCTACGAAACAAGACTTCTCCATCACTAATAGTGTGTCTTAAACTCTTAAGTTTCAACTACATCCAAATTCCTTAAATTCCAAGAATAATAAAAAAAAAAAAAAATTAAGGCTAAAGATGTTGGAAGTTAGGGAATCAGTTTAGAGATTGGGATCATATAATTCTTTTATAAAAGTAATAATGCTATTAGTTATACTCAGTTATATTTTACTCAGTAATGCTATTTGATTCAGTCTCTTATGTTTTATACTCTCCTAATGCTTCCTCTCCATTTATGCAATAATAAGAAAAACCCTAATGTTGGGGTTTATTATTTTTTCAAAATTCACTTATGAAGGAACCAGAATTCGTCCCCTCCTTCTAGCGCCAATTGAAGGAACCAGAATTCGCACATATCGTAGATCGGCGAATTCAGTTTAGAGTTTAGGAGAATTATTTTTATTAGATTTATAGCTGTGCCGTTGAAGGCTGCCTACGTACCCTTCAAATAGGGATCAAGCCAAAACGTAGTTCTTGTTACAAAGAATGTTTACGTCTAAGTTCTCAATTGTGAGATTGTCAGATGAGATCTTTAAGAATGAGGCGATGGCCTTCTTATTTATAAGTCTTGAAGTCCTTAGCTCTTCCTTTTCCTTCTTGACTTTGTATTGGCAATTATCATTTTTCCTTGAAGCCGATAAGGATCTCCTTCCTTTCCGGGATTTGCCTTTTTCCAATAAAAGGAAATCTTCCTTTTATCAAATAAAAGGAAACTTCCTTTTATTTCGTAGATCGGTCTTGATGGGCCTTGAAGTCGATTGTTGGGCTAATTTCAACTCAAACTGGGTTAAACCGGGGAGTGTTAAATCCCCCTCTAATAACTTAGTATATACTAAGCAACATTATGCAACAATCCGTGCATAGCGCGAACTACCATCTAATACAGATGATGAGAAAAGTGGAACACTGAAAAAAAAAAGTTTTAATTTGGAGTGTCACATTAATATCTCATTTTTGAGCGTTTTACACATTTTTCTTAACAACCAAGTTATTTAATTTCACAACTGTTACCATCGCAACTGATTCAAAGCTTGAATTTAATTACAGATATGATAGTACGATGTAATATGCATTGAAACTACTGATTATTTAGCTATGTTTTATCAATTATACATAACCGACAAGATCGTGTGGAACTCTGTTCAAGACAAAAAAGTAAATGAGTTTGAGGGTATGGTCCGATCCGGTCAGTTCAGCCAGCTCAGCCGGCAACATTTACCTACCAAGTTACCAACGTTCTGCATTTAATTGAATCTAGGTTATATATAGCAAACCAACTTAACTAAGATTCTCGTATCTATCTATACATAAATCCTCTTGTCTAAAAAGTGGCGATGATAGGCTTACTTGAAGTCTTCGTAGCATTCCTTTTTTTCCTTGTATTCCAATGTTTCTTCCTCCACAAGAAATCTCAAGGCCAGCCTATTCTCAAGAACTGGCCTTTCCTCGGGATGCTTCCAGGAATGCTCGCATATATCCCTCGTATCTACGACTGGACGGTCGAGGTTCTTGAGGCCACCGATCTAACTTTTTTTTTCAAAGGGCCATGGCTTAGTGGAACGGACATGCTATTCACCGCCGATCCAAGGAATGTCCATCACATACTAAGCTCAAACTTTGGGAATTACCCTAAAGGACCTGAGTTCAAGAAGATCTTTGATGTTTTGGGAGATGGAATCTTAACCGTTGATCTGGAGCTGTGGGAAGAACTGAGGAAGTCAAATCATGCCATCTTTCACGATCAAGATTTCCTGAAGCTCTCAGTAAGTAGCAATACAAGTAAGTTAAAGGAAGGTCTTGTTCCTTTTCTTGATAATGCTGCTCATGAAAACATTATCATAGACTTACAAGATGTGTTCAAGAGATTCATGTTTGATACTTCCTCGATTTTGATGACTGGTTTTGATCCAATGTCACTATCCATCGATATGCCGGAAGTTGAGTTCGGTGAAGCTGCGGAAACCGGTGAAGAAGCGATCTATTATAGACATTTCAAACCGTACCGGTGACCTTGTGGAGGCTTCAAAACCGGATTGGTATTGGACTTGAGAGGAAGATGCGGACTTCTTTGGAGACTGTCAATCGTATGTTTGCGAAGATCATATCTTCAAAAAGAAGAGAGGAGATAAGCCGCGGGGAAAGAGAGCCATCAATGGACGCGTTAACGTATTACATGAACGTGGACACGACCAAATATAAGCTCTTGAAACCGAGTAATGATAAGTTTATAAGAGACGTTGTTTTTAGTCTATTGTTAGCAGGAAGGGACACCACAAGCTCAGCTCTCACTTGGTTCTTCTGGCTTCTTTCTGAGCATCCTCAAGTTATGACCAAGATCCGACATGAGATCAACACAAAGTTTGATCCTACAGATCTAGAGAAGCTCGTGTATCTACATGCTGCATTGTCCGAAGCAATGAGACTCTACCCACCACTTCCCTTCAACCATAAGTCTCCTGCAAAGCCAGATGTGCTTCCAAGCGGGCACAAAGTTGAAGCAGATTCGAAGATTGTGATCTGTATTTACGCATTGGGGAGAATGAGATCAGTATGGGGAGAAGACGCATCGGATTTCAAACCAGAGAGATGGATTACAGACAATGGAGGGCTAAGACATGAACCTACATACAAGTTCATGGCTTTTAATTCCGGTCCGAGAACTTGCTTGGGTAAACATCTAGCTCTCTCGCAGATGAAGATAGTAGCTTTGGAGATCATACAAAACTATGACTTTAAGGTCATTGAAGGTCACAATATTGAAGCAGTCCCTTCTATCGTTCTACGTATGAAAGATGGTCTTAAAGTCACAGTCACTAAGAAGATATGATTCTTATGCTTGCTTGGCTTCTATGGCAACTATTTACTATTCCGCGCAAATATCGTTTTAAAAGTATTAAATAAATTGTAAAATGTCATGGGCACTTTTGTATTTTCCTAATATATATATTAATTATTTGTATTACGAAATGATTATTTCCGCCGAAATTTCATTTTTAAATAATAAATCTCAATGTTTCAAAGTTGTTAATGCACTTGATCGCGACACGGCTCAAATCAATCGATCATATTTTAAAATGTGTAAAACAATTTCCAAAAAACAATTTACTAAATTTATTATCGAACTTTAATCTTAAATGTTAAAGTTACTAAACAAAAGGAAAAAATAGAAACTATAGATTTATCATCAAACCAAAGTTAATAAAAAAAAAAGATAATAATGGAAAAAATTTAAAATTTATTAATCAAAAAGGAAAAAAATCAAAATTTGGAAAATCAATAACTGATTCATAATCTTAAAATATAAATTTATTAAACAAAAAAAATACAAAAATTTAAAAGCAAAGTTAATAGAAAAAAGAAAAGAAAAAAATTAGTTTTTAAAATCGATTAATAACCAATTCATAATCTTAACAGTAAATTTATTAAACAAAAAGAAAAGATACATAATTTAAATTTATCCTAAAATGAAAATTTAATAAAAATGAAATAAATTTTTTAATTTTTCCATTTATATTAAAGAAAATAAACAATAGATTACTAAATTTTTTTTAAAAA
This sequence comes from Eutrema yunnanense, assembly GCA_002933935.1. Classification (NCBI taxonomy): domain Eukaryota; kingdom Viridiplantae; phylum Streptophyta; class Magnoliopsida; order Brassicales; family Brassicaceae; genus Eutrema; species Eutrema yunnanense. Next base: position 627,668 of record PKML01071751.1, on the reverse strand, counting down.
AAAAATCTAATTTATCACTTCTAGATAAACAATTTCGAAATATGACAATGACATACCAAAAAATCAAAAGTACAATAATTGTTTCCAAATATATTTACTTCATCCGGTCCACCAAAGTTTTCATTCAAGGTATACATTATTTATTTCATCAAAATTTTTGTTTCTAAATTTGTATATTATTTATTTCATTTAATTTTTTCATTTTTAGTTTTTTTTCACGGGTTATAAAATATTAAATTACAAACTCGCATATATGCGGATCCTAATCTAGTAAATGATAAATTGTCATTTCATGGTTGAGTATTGCTAACAAATTTCTTCTTCTTTTTTTTTTTGCTAACAAAGTTCAATACAGATTTTAATTCGGATTCGGTTCAGAGTTTTGGATTTAATTTTTTTTGGTTTATGAATAATGGTTTCCAAAGGTGGAACCTAATATAATATGAATGATTTGATATAGTTTTTGTTTATATTTTTAATCTAACATATTCTTAATTTACAAATAAATGTAGGTTTTATATTGTTTTTTTGTATGGTTAAAATCGGGTTCGGTTTTTTATGTACACTAAAAATCATATCAAGATATGAAATAGAAAAATAGGAAAATCAAAAATGAAATCGACAATTATGGAATAGAGAGAGACTTTCACTGATGAGTTATTTTACCTCCACCGACAAGAAAAGGCAGACGCATACGATTTTCCGGCGTTGCGAGACTTTCACTGATGAGATATCGCGATGTCTCCGACGCAAATTAATTGGGAACTTTAGGTTTTATATTCAATGACCTATTGAATATAAGAATATTGTATTATTTCATATGATGAGAATTATATAGCTGTATATAGTAGAGCTACATAATCATATAATAAATGAGAGAATCATACGGAATAATTTTAAGGAGTAATCATAGGGATCTTGATAGATGATTATCTTTAATACGCTCTCTCAAGCCCAAGACGGAGATGAAGTGAAGACGAAAACAATGACTTGAGATTGAATCTTTGACAGATTTGATAGAGAAGGAAGAAGAACATTGCGCTTGAACTATGTGGTTGGACGGATTTACCGTGATGGAAACACCTCAAAGAACTTGTATGTGGAGTATGTGGAGGCTGAAGGAATCATATAGCTTAGGAGAAGTCATTATCGACTTAAATAAATTATCACCTTGGCTTAAAAATATATATATATATATACAAAAACGGAACCGATCGTTAGATCATTGTAGCTCAGATTCAGAGGTCCATGATATACTTGAATAATGTAAACACTTTGGCTTATAACAAAAA
>PKML01071751.1:510591-610131 GCA_002933935.1 Eutrema yunnanense | reverse complement strand
TTTTTTTTTTTTTGACGTTGAGAAGCCATTCTTTTTGTGCTGCATTTGGAATTAATATAATTTTTAATTTCAAATCCAATTGTTTTTTTTGTTGCTAATATTCATTTAAACCCAATTGATAATTAGTAGAAACATATTTATATTATAACTTGTAATAAAAGTAATACTATAAGAAACCATTTACAGGAATATTTAAAGCAATTATAAAAATAAATAGCGCATAAATGATCATAATAATATTTATGACAAGTTCTTTTAGAGTAAATTCTCCAACGTAAATGCCATAAATAGAAAAAAAAATTAAAATTAAACTTAAAAGCAATAACAAAACTAATTCTATTTCGAAATATTTTTCTTACAAAAGAAATCTAAGGAAAAATTTCGTTGAGAAATATTTTAGAGAATATAAAGTGTTTGAGATGAATGAATGAGTCAAAATAAGTGTATTTATAGATTGCAAATACTGTTCATAGCCGTTGGAATTTTTTTCTTTATAAAATTATTATATTTAAAAAATTTGTAAGTGTTAAATATTTTTGTATATTATTTGATGTTTATGTGTAAGAGTTTACAATTTAAGATTTAGAGTTTATGATTAAGGGTTAATGTTTAGGGTTTAGGGTTTGTGTTTGGGGTTTAGAATTTATGATCTATAAAATTATTACATTTTAAAAAAATAGTAAGTGTTGAATTTTTTTGTATATTATTTGATATTTATGTGTAAAATCTAGTTTACAATTTAAGATTTAGAGTTTATGATTAAGGGTTAGAGGTTTAGGGTTTAAGGTTAAAAGATTGTGGTTGGGGTTTAGAATTTAGGATTTATAAAATAACTATATTTGAAATTTTTGTGGTAAATGATAGATTTTTTGTATAATATTTGATGTTTATGTGTAAGATCTAGTTTACCATTTAAGATTTAGAGTTTATGATTAAGGGTTATGGTTTGTGTTTGGGGTTTAGAGTTTAGGGTTTATATTTTCGTATAGCCACAAATTTATTTGTGGCAAATATGTGGTTATCTCATTAAATTTGTGGCAAATCCATAGTTATCTCATAGAAAATTGTTACGAATTACGAAGCCCATAATTTTTGTGGTAAATTTGCCATAAATTCCTAATTTTGTTGTGTCCTGGCAAATTTGACAGGAAAAATTTCTTATAATTTGTGGCAAATATTGACACGAAATTTGTTGTGGCAATTTGTGACAAATTTTGCCACAAATTGCCACAATGTTTGTTGACGTGGCAAATTTGACACGAATTTGACACAAAATGCAACAAAAATTAAAAAATCGTTTTTCGTGGCAAATTTGTTATAAGTTTGTGGTAAAAAATAATTACCACAAAAAATTTGTGGCAAAATTCTGGCAATACACAATTTTTCTTGTAGTGGTCATCCTTGTATGCATCGGTTGTTCGTTACTTTTAGCATTTTGCCAAAGTTCATTCTTTCGTGAGAGATCCCTTTGTTTAAGAATACCCACATGATTGAGATCACTTTTATCTCAAGTCTTTTCTCTAAGCCAAATGAGTTCACTTGATTTGCATAAGCATGATCCACCATTGAACTTAATGATTGTTAAAGAGTTGTGGGTTTAGAAATGCTTGTGAATGCTAAGGCTTAGACCAAGTTCGTGTAGTAACGAGTATGGCTAAATCTTTTAAAGTAGAGATTGTTTGTGCATCATGTAACTACTCTCAAGGGCATTGGTTCGAACTGTTTTGTTAATATTCTCGGACTTGATCTCTCACTTCAACCTCTCTCTCTTCTTGTTCTTATTTGTTTGCTTGAGGGCAAGCAAATGAGTAAGTTTGGGGGAGTTGATATTCTCATATTTTACGTGTTTTAGCATGCATTCTACTTAGCGTTTTGAGTCACATGTATGCATAATCATTGTTTTCCTTAGTGTTTTGGTCTAAATTAGAGTCTATCTAGGTTGCATTAAGTCCTAGTGAGTTTTGAATCATTTGGAGTGTTTTATAGGTGCTTGGAGTCATTTTGGAGAAGTTTGGAGTAATGGAGCAAAATGACCATTCCTAAGCATCTAAAAGAACTGGCAGGATGAAGGATCCCCAATCTGATTCAGTTTCAATGGTCTTCATAAAACCTGTAGCTAAGTGAGTTATATGACTACAGGAGGTGGTTTCAGGTCAGTCGGATATGTTGTGCGTGAGATATGGCCGATTTACTGAGAGTATGTCCGTCTGGTCGCCGCAAGTTCCACACCGCAACCACCGTCCGGTGCAGCACCAGAAGCTATGCACCGCACGAAGCCATCCCACACTGGTCCGTCCATCCGGTGTGCATCTTCAGGGAATCTCCACCGGACCCACCATCCGGTGCAACGGTCCAGTATGCCACCAGGAGCTCAGCACCAAACCAGCCTAAGCCACCCGACATGCCTGAAAGACCTGGCTGTATGAAGGGTCTTTAATCCGAATTAGCCTCGGTGGTCTTCACAAAAGTTGTATCCCAGTGAGTTAGATGTCCACAGGAGGTGGTTTGAGGCCATTCTGACATGTATTCCAGGAGAGATATCGCGGTTTTACCAATGGTGCTACACCAAGGCCATTCCACACCGGATCCACCATCCGGTGCAACGGCCCGGTGTGGCCACATGAGCTTTTGTGACCCATTTCGGCCGGTTCATGACCCGGTTTGTTCCGGATTGACCCGGTCTGCCCAAGAACCTATAAATACCAAAAAAAAACCGATTTTCATGCTAAGTCTTTTTCTCTAAAAAATTTTATGGCAAAAAACCTCTCTTTTATTTTGTTCTTGGATTTTTGCAAGAGACCTTTTGATTGTAATACAATCTTAAGTTTTAATCTTGTTAATCTATCTAATCTTTCTTTTATTTTAATCTTCCTAATCTCTAATCATGGATTCAATCATCTTCCTTATGGGATTTGAGGCTTTCACCATGATTAGTGAGTAGGTCCTTTTAGAGCTCATGGATGAGGTTGATTAGGGGTTTTTTGTTTGATCTATAATGTCTAGTGATTAGATTACATGTTTCCTCTCTTATTTAGTGTTTATAATGCTAGATTAGGTTTGAGAAAGCTAATCTAGATCATAGGGAATTTCATGCACAAAATGTGTTCGATGAAATTCTCCAAGAACTAAATAAGAGGTTTTACTTGCTTAACCTATGAGGGTAGATGTTTAAGGAGTATTATGGCTTTATGAACATGTAATAAATGCTTGGTAATCAATTTTTCACAAATAAGAGTTTGCTCTTGATTAGTTGATTAGTAAAGTGATTAAGACCATGAGAGTGGATTAGTCTTGTTTAAGTGTTCTAGGCTAAGGAAAACATGTTTGATTATTTGTTTAGACATCATAGGTTAATCATAGAACTCCCCAAAGTCCATAACCTCATCCAAGAGCTTACCTTTATTAATTTGTTAATCTCGTTAAAGCTATTTAGTCTTGTTCACTTGTTTGCTTGCTTAAATTTGAATCATTAGGTTGCTAGATTAAAACCACTTTGTTTGCTTAGCTTATATAGTTTCTTGGATTTCTAGTGTGTTAGCCTCTCGCCTCCTTGGTTCGATATCTTAAATACCACAATGACATGAGTGGGATTTGAATAATTGATTAGTAAAAATTTTACTATCAGTATTCTCTTTCAGTTTCAATCATCAGAGAATCAAAGTATTATTTAGCAAAAAGTGTTCTTCTTTATTTTCTATGTTCTTTGATTTCTCTCTTCCAACATTGTGGTATCAGAGAAAATGTTTCAGTCCCTTTCATCGTATCAAAAGAAAAATCCATGGCAGGCAATGGAGCAGATCAGCAAGCTCTGGTTCCGTTATTTAAAGTTGAAAAGTATCACCTTTGAAGTCTTAAGATGAAGACAACAATGTTCAGATCTCGAGAGATTTGGGATATGGTGGAGAATGGATTTGAATGTGCAAATCATGCGGAACCTGATCAGCGGTTACGAGAGAATCGCAAGAATAATGCAAAGGCTCTGTTTTTGATTCATACAACTCAGAATGAAGACATCCTATCTAAGATCTCAGCGGTGAATACATCTCATGAAGCCTAAGAAATCCTGAAGAAGGATTACATGGGAGATCAGAAGGCGATCAATGTCAAACTACAGACTCTTCGTCATCAGTTTGAAACGATTTAGATGAAGGAGAAAGAAAAGATGCAGGAATATTTGGTGAGAGTTTCAGCCATTGCCAACCAAATCAAGTCATATGGTAAATTCTTGTCAAATTAAATTGTTGTGAGTAAAGTTCTCAAAAGCTTAACTCCAAAATTTGAGTATGTGGTTCCTGCAATCATGGAGACAAATGATATAAGCTCATATACCTTTGACAAGATGATGAGCTCGTTGTTAGGTCATGAAGATCGTCTTGGTAAGAAGTTTGAAAAATCTGAAGAGAAAGCTTTCCATATGAAAGGAGAGTACTCTGGTCAGAAAAACAGTAATGGTTTTGGAGCTGGTACGAGGCAGATCTGGAGGTCGTGGAGACTATGGAAGAGGTAGAGGAAGAGGTAGAGGAAGAGGTTATTATAATAACTCAAGCATTTCTAATCAGTTCTAAAACAGAAGTACCAACAAGAGCAATATTTAGTGTCATTATTGCAAGAAGAATGGCCATATGCATGCATATTGTTGGAAGAAAAGCATGCAAGCTTTGCTGATCAAGAAAATGAGCAACCTAAGCTTTTCATGGCATTTAAAAGTGAGGAAGCGTCCAAATATGTGTGGTATTTGGACAGTGGTTGTTCAAATCACATGATGGGCATCAAATCGTTGTTCAAAGAGCTAGATGAGTCACACAAGCGGAAGGTGAAGCTTGGAGATAATAAAGAAGTTCAAGTGGAAGGTAGAGGTATTGTGGCTGTCTAGAATAGTCATGGTAATCTCAAACTCATCTATGATGTGTATTACATTCCTGATCTAGCACAAAATATGTTAAGTGTTGGAAAAATGGTGGACAGCAATTGATATGTTTTCTTTGATGGGAATGTATGTGTCATTAAGGATAAAAAATCTGGTCTCACGTTAGAAGTGGTGAGGAAGACATCAAACAATCTATACCCATTAGAGATGTCTTATGTTGAAGCAAGTGCTTTGGTTGCTAAGGTTTTAGAGGATTCAAAGTTGTGGCACTTACGGTATGGGCATCTACATGAGAATGGGTTAAAGGTGCTTAATCAGAAAATATGGTTTCTGGTCTACCAAAGATTGCTCTTGGATAAACATTTTAAAAAGATGAAAAAAATAATCATTCAGACACAATAAGTAAATATTTAAAACCATACACTAATCGTGAGTCCTTCATTAATATAAAACAAAACTGAACAATATGCAAACAAATTAAGAAAAAATGGGAAAGCAAATGTTGAAAGATATGATATAAGCATATATTAAAAGAATGTTTTTCAGTTTTCTAAAATGTCAAACAAATCTTCTTTTATTCTTATTTCTATACACATGGCATATAGCCCAAACATGTTGAGAAAACATGTTAATATTTTAAATAAATTAGTTTTTTTAATTAGGTAAAAATCAATTATTTTATTATTATTTTACTTAACAAAAACTATAATCTTATAAACAAATACAAGTAGGAAAAAAAGACACATCATATTTTAAATACATTTTTATAAAAACATTTTTTTATGTAAATCCATTATGCTTTTGATAATTTAAAAGTTACTAGTCTAAAAAAAAGATTAAACCAAATTATTAATACAGATCCGCGGTACGAAAAACTTACTAATAAAAACCTTACAAGCCATGTTTGCTCTACATGGAAACTCAATAGTCACGGAGCGTACTCAGAAACAGAATCATAGCAGTCATAGACAAAATCGACTCAACACTCAGCCACATTTAACCGAAACTAGAAATTCATAATGGTAAGTTAATGATTCAAGTTTCATTCATGGTGAAAATGAGACATTACCTTCTTTCCGATCGATTGTTGATGATGAAGATGGATATTGATGAAGAAACATAATAACATAAACTCTCGCAGAGAAAGCTTGCAGAGTCTGCAGAAGGTCTGATAGAGTTCTACAAAAGGTATGTAGGAGGTCTACAAAAGGTCTGAAACATTACATAAGGTTTGCAACCATTCTACAAAAAGATTGCTTGTCTCGTAGTCTACGAATTTTTTTTTAGAGTCAACGAAAAGTCTGGCAGTTTCAACATAAGTTCTCGCAAAGTCCACATAAAATCTCGTAGAGTAAGTTGTTGCATAGTCTGCGAAAAGTTTGTAAAAGTTTTACAAAAGGTATGTAGGAAAGATTTCCTTTACACTGTAATTGCAACCATTTTCTAGTTTTTGTGATCCACTTTGGCATTGCATGCAAACCAGTCCGCTAACCCGCTGGACTTAGCGGGGCGAGCCTAGACACAAGTTTAAAGATTGTGGTCTTAGCGGGCCAGTTTGCTGCGATTAAAAAAACAAAATATGTCCCCTGCGGGGTGGACCAAATGGACGCGTTTGACACCAGGCATGTCCTAGTAAATTAGTAAAATACTATTCGATGCTACATTTCGATATAAGCCGCTATTTTCTATTTTATTTCGGGAAAATTGTCAAAAAAACATGAACTTTCAAATTTTGCTCATTTAAAGCATGAGCTATCACGTAGACAGTTTAAATCATTAATTTATGTTGACTTTAAATTTAAATCATAAACTTTTGTTGACTGAGTCATATTAGAGACGACATTAAGTCGATAAACGGAACGAATAAACGAGGTTAAAAAACCGTTGTAAATCCCGGTTAAGTGATACGACGTCGTTTTCTCTTATTTCTTAAAACCCCAAATCACAAAAAAAACTCCCAACCTTCTTTTTAGACGGTTTTAAGAAGAAAAAAGAAACGACGTCGTATCAATTAACCGTGATTTACCACAGTTTTTAACCTCGTTTATCAACTTCATTTATCGACTTAATATCATGTCTAATTTGACTCAATCATCAAAAGTTTGTGATCTAAATTTAAAGTCAACGAAAATTAATAATTTAAACTGTCCACATAATAGTACATGTTTTGAAATACCATAATTTGAAAGTTGATGCTTTTTTTTGTAAGACAATTTTCCCATTTTATTTCCATTTACTTGAGCCTTTTTCACGGTTTCTCTTTTAACCATCATAGCAATAATTTATTGGGAAAAAAACTTAAAAATACTCAAATTCTACATAATTTGGACGTTAAATACACGAATTATTTTGGTTCCAAAAAAAATACACAGACTATTATCCGTTTTGTTTTTAATACTCAAACTATTAATCACTCTCTTTTTAATACTTAAACTATCAAATATGTGTATTTTACCAAATTTATTTTTTAAAAACCCAATTTTACCCTCTTGTGGTTTCTAAATTTGATTTATTTTATTTAAAAAAACAAATTTAATTATTTATAAAAGAAAATAATAAAAAAAACGACTGATAAATGACCCGACCCAATCTTCTTCTTCCTCTCATAATCGACAACGACGATGACGTCGGAGCAAACGCGAAGCCGAGCGTATAATTCTTGGCCGGCAAATTAAGCGACTTCCCTCCGGTGAAATGAAACGCGTTTAACCAAAATAATCTCCACCCACCCACCCACAACTAATCCCTAAAATTCCCAAAATCAAAATCCCTAAAACTATCAAAATAATCTTCTACCGTCGGAGAATACGCCACATATACGGTGACGTTTGGCAACTCCATGAAGGTACATGATGTCGCTTTGGGGTGTGGTCACGATATTATTCACCGGAGCAGCCGATTTACTCGGTTTAGGAGGTGGAGCTTTATCGATGACGAATCAAATCAAAGCGAAGTCGTTTTCGTACTGCCTCGTAGATCGTGTCTCGGGTAAATCGTCGAGCCTCGATTTCAACTCGGTCCAAATCGGCACCAGAGACAAGATGGCTCCGCTTCTCCGTAACAATAAGATCGACACTTTCTACTACGTCGGGCTCAGCGGATTCAGCGTCGGGGGTCAACAGGTCTCGATCCCGTCGTCGGTGTTCGAAGTAGACGCTTCGGGAGCCGGAGGAGTGATATTGGACTGTAGAACCGCCGTGACTCGTCTTCAGACTCAAGCTAACAACTTGCTGCGGATTTCAAAAAAGGAACATCGCCCATCTCTCTCTTCGACACTTGCTACAATTTCTCTTCTCTCTCCACCGTGAAAGTCCCGACGGTGAAATTTGGCTCCGATGGTTCCTCCGATTGTGTTGGCGAGGATGATGATGATGAAATCTAATTATTTTATTTATTGTGTTGGCGAGGATGATGATGATGAAACAGCTTCGATTGATTTGTTTTTTTTATTATTTTCTTTTATAAATAATTAAATTTGTTTTTTTAAATAAAATAAATCAAATTTAGAAACCAGAAGAGGGTAAAATTGGGTTTTTATAAAATAAATTTGGTAAAATACACAGATTTGATAGTTTAAATACTAAAAAGAGATTGATTAATAGTTTGAGTATTAAAAACAAAACGGATTTGATAATAGTCTGTGTATTTTTTTGGAAACCAAAATAGTTCGTGTATTAAACATCCAAATTATATAGAGTTTTGTAAAGCTTTTTTCCCTAATTTATTTTGTGCCACAATCTTCGAATAAACCAATGATAACCGGAAGCAAAACCGACAGAAATCAAATGAAAATAACATAAACAACAAAAAAGACAGAAAATAGGAAACGACGTTGTAATGTATACGTAAACAATTCTGTCACAAAAAAACATGAGCAGCAACTAGTTCTTAAAACCCCAGAAAGAAAACAAAACTCTACGATTCAAAGGTTGTAAGGACTCTAGAGGATATCAAAACACAAGTAGTACTCCTATAATGGAGATATAAAGGACAGTGAAGAGCCTTTTCACTTGAAGCATTTGGCGTCCAAGAGAGCCTCGCCTTCAAAGGGCTCGGCGTCTTCAATCATCTGGCTGACTCGCTCCTTCTGTGCCTCGTCTGAGATATCAACCTTGGTCCACTCATAAAGCTCCATGTCGTACACCTCATCCATTATGAACTTGGGGATCTCTGGTCCACGGAACAGCCACAATCCTTTCACCTTGAAGGGACCCTCTGACCCGCAAATCAGCATCTTTCCAAAGGCGTATTTACGTGCCAAGTCCATTCGCTGGAGGAACCCACCAACCTTGTTGAGTGTAACAAACGAAACCATGTTCTCGTCGTTGTACTTGTAGTCACAGAACCATAGAGAGTATCCCTCTGGGTCGTACATGTCCCAGAATCCTGCATTACATACAACAAACATTGAAGTCAGTGAGCTTAATAGAATGTAATTGTCATCAGTTTCTCACTCAACTCTTAGCTTTGGGTCTACTGTATCTAGACTAGGACAAAATTTAGCAGATTAGAGCTGCTGTGATTTGGTTAAACGATGTCACAGCAGATTGTTTCTGGTGTGGATTTTCTATTGAAATATGAACAGCAGTTTCCAGTGTGGATTTTCTATTGAGAGTCACCATGGTTCGGTAAATTGGAATATGAACAGCAGCTTCATAGGTTTGTTCTTATCTAATTGATCCCATAAGCTTAAAAAATTTGATGCATCTCAAAAAGCAAGAATGCAAAAGCACGTAAAGAGATTCATCATATATCATACCTTTAATAGCAACCTCACGGAAGTTGGATTTGGTGTTCGAGTACAGCCTCTTCCAGTCATCAAGAACCATTGGGCTTGGTGGTAGCAAATCAAGAGGATTCTTGGCTTTGGGCTTTGGTGCTTCTTCCTCCTCAACAGGCTTTGGTGCCTCTGCTACAGGAGCAGCCTTCTTAGGCTCCTCCTTTGGCTTTGCGGGCTGTGCAGCTTTCTTGGAAGAAACTGGAGGGACAGCTTCGGTCTGTTTGGCATCACCGATAACCTTCTTGAAGTTTGGTTGGTTAACCATTGTCCAGAAGTATCTCTCAACATGAGGGAATGCAGAGGTAAAGCTCTTGGTCATCACAGTGGCAAACCCCAAGTTCAAGTTGCAGATGGTGACAATATCCGCAAGTGTAACAGCATGTCCAACAAGATACGTATTGGAGGCGAGATGTGTGTTCAGAGCATCAAGCCCTCTCTTCAATGTAGAAATTGCATCTTCCTCAGCCTTCATTCAGAAAAAAAAAAATTTCAAAGATGAGAAAAAGCAGACTTAGATATTATTATAGTGCAAGGAGTACCATGCTTTCAGCACAGAGTAAACAAGACAAGCACTAAAATTAGAGAAAGCTTACTGGAGCAGAGAACGGAGCATAGCCCATTCTTGGAGCGAACCACCTCAGCATGTTAGCATCAATCTCGAACGAGGCAAAATCAATCCATTGCTCAATGAGAGCCTGAAAAGTAAACACATGCACATAAGCATTAATAAACAGTAAACGATGGATCCACAAAACGATGCAAAAAAATAAGAAATACAAATTATTAAATTGCCCAGGGGATAAACAGGAGCTTACATAATCAATGAGGGAAGATCCATTCAAAGAGTTTTCACCATTCAAGCGGCTCACTGTAGTGGGATATAAACAAATTCATTACATCAAATTAATTTTAAGCAATGAATCATATAGTGCAGAAAAAAGGAGAGAAGGAAATGAACTTATACCGTATCGAGCAATGGCATTGCTCTCAAATATGGGACCTTCGGGAGTCTCAAGCACAGGAACCTAGTAGGATCATAACCTTTTATTAGCTAAGAAATTACAGCAAACAAAAATCAAAACTGACACCATTTTTAACTTATCGAAAGAGATTCCACACCTTCCCAATGGGGTTCATCTTGAGGAACTCCGGGGATTTGTTAGTGACGCCCATCTGAAAGTTTGAGGGCTCCTCGATCTTCACACCAGCATACTCTGCAGCAATGAGTGCCTTATAGGCACCTTTGTTACCCTTGTAAGTGTGTAAAACCTGAAATAGCAACATTCCACAAAATTCATCAATGAAACTCAGCAGAAATTCTATTGTCAAATTCAACAAATCAGTTTTCTATTCATGATCATACATCTGCAGAAGGAGCGTACACAAAATCCGGGTAAAAAAATCTCAAGTTTCTTCAAGAAGAAGATGATCACAAATTAGAACAAGACACTAGCACTAGATACAACAACAAAAATGAACATAAGTTGAAACCAATGGTGGTATATAAACAATCCTCCAAGAAACTATTATGAACAGATATGAAGGTTATATGAATCCAAATTCGAAAACTATTGTGAACAGATATGATCAGTGGAGAATCAAATGAGTTCCTGGCTGAAACATATATGAATCCAAATTCGAAGAGTATTATGAACAGATAATGTTCTCGGAACTCAGCAGAATTTGCATAGTTATATCCAACAAAATTGGTTTTTCTATGCATGATCGTACATCTGCACAAGGAATGTACCAAAATCCAGTTCAAAAAGAAGAAGATGATCACAAATCAGATCAAGAAACTAGCACCAGCGTCGAGATACAGAAACTGATAACAAATTGATATATAAACAATCCCCCAAGAAACTGATACATGAAGATTCTGGGTCGCGGTTTTTATCAGCAACCGTACAAATCAAACGAAATGCAACAGAACGAAGTAATGAGCTTAGCAGTGATAATCGCATGTTACAGAAACAGTGAGAACTCACCAAAGCCATTGCTCAGACGGGAAAAAAAAAAAAGCTACGAACTCCGACGATTCTGAGTTCAGATCTAGCACCGAAGCAAACAGTGAGTCGAGATTTGGCAGACAAAAAGATTCGAAGCGATATGGAGAAGTTGATAGATGGATCTTACGAGAGCTTCTGTGGATTTTCCGTGAGAGCAAAGCGAGAGAGAAAGGTAACTGCGGCGGCGAAAAAACACTGATAAAGAGTGAGTGTGTGCGGAGAAATGTAAATTAGGGCTCTACAAGGATCGGATACGGGTCAAGAGAATATTCTCCGATACGTTTGGTCCTATTCGGTTTAGCTTCTGGTTTTGTCAATCTATTGTGGTTTGCATTTTTGTACTTTGGTTAACGTCTATATTTTTTGCTTTGTTATTCTTTTTCCAAAACAAATAATCCAAAATATACAAAGTTTCACTTAGGACTCAGATAAAATTCTCGAACCGAACCAAAAAATTTCGGATCCAAACCAAAATTTCCGAACCGAATTATAAAATAATCTGAATGAAATAGAAATTTCTATACTAAATTATCCGATCTCGAACCGAACCAGAACTTTGTAGAGCAAAACCAAATTAACCGAAATTCATTAAAAGAACTGATATTTGTAATTAAATATATAGAGAAATATATTAAAATATATTAAAAACTTCAATCGTAATTAAAATCAGGTAATTATCTTTTTATTATAAGTTTTTTTTTGTCTAAAAACGCATCAAACCAAAATATATTTTGATCCGGAATGAAATTTATTTTCTAGAACCCAAAAATTCCAAAATCTGAAAAACTCGAACCGAACCAAACCGAATTATAATTTGATCCTGAATGGAACATATTTTTTAGAATCCAAAAAACTCAAACCAAACCAAACCGAATAACCGAATGCTCATCCCTAGTTTCACTAATGCTTTTGAAACTAAACCTAACATTGAAGCAAATATGTATTTGGTTTAGTCTGATTTGGTAAATTCCAAAATATAACCACATAAATTCTGATCTTGTTTTCAAGCAAGATTTTGATCCTCCATGGGTTTGAATTCTGATGAAAGTAAAATCCAAAAGGATTAATTAACGAGATTGATGAGTTTTGTATTCATTCTTACATATATTTTTTAGATATGAAAAAAAAAAAAATCTCTTAATTAATGAAGAATTGAGAGCATTATTGGTAGGTCCACTAAACGTTATTGTCCTCTTGTCATCAATACATTGTTTATTGAGTTCAATTTCTTCTATTCATAAAATTGGTTACCTTCCACTAGTCATTACGCATCATTTCTTCACAACCTCTGCATTTTGGTCAACAGTACCAACAACTTTCAAGCAGCTTCTCTCTTCTTCCTCTTCTTCTCTGTGTTTACTTTGGTGTGACCAAGAAACATAGCTAAAGAAAAAATGGAGGTTCCAATCTGGCAATGGTGTTTGATCGTCATAGCAATCATATTCTTGGCAATGGCTTCCCATTTTCTGGGAAAACTCTTGTGTAGCCCTCGGGAGAGAATCGCAGACAGTAAAATCGAAAAGAAACATGGACCGGTCGCAGAAGGAAAGACTGACAAAAAAGGCGGTGAACAACTCGTGTGATGATGATCCTCATCTCCAAGAGCATCATCAAGTTTGAATTGTAACTTGTAAGTTCATGCTATTTTTTATACTCCTCTTGTAAAATAATACTAAGTATTTGATCACATCCATATATATGAGATTGATTCCACTTGCTATGATCACAAAATCAAGTACTACTGATGGCACAAGAGACTGATACATCAATCAGTTTCTAGATTTGCTTCCATTAGTCATATATCATATCAAGTCTAAGAAACCGCAATTCGGGTTTAAGACTGTAAAATGAGTCGTTTTGTTTGTTTGTTTATAACCGGAGTAGATCACAACGATTTTCATAGATGATTAAACTGTGAGAGTTATTGAAAACAACGGCAAGATTCATGCAGAAGGAGAAATCAAGAAAATGCTTTGATATAATGGGGATAAAGAAAAATAGTGAAGATGCAATGAAACATGATAATTCTTTTTGATCTCGAAGCAAAAACTAAGAATCCATAGCATTCGTGTAGAACAATTGTGATGTGTCACAACTTTTGTTCGAGAGCCCGTTGACGAATAACATCGTTTTCACAACCAACTTGAAACAGTAATGATTCCTAAAATGAGATTTTATTAGATTATTTAAAAGAATCAATCAGATAAACGTTAGCAATTGACTATACAAGGCAAGATCCTAAGTCCTAATCCCTTCTTCTGAACCATACAAGTCTAACAAAAAAAAATATATGGTAGAAGAACAATCATCAGATTTTTTCCCAAAAGTTTGATTTTATTTTAATTTATCTCAGAAAACTTAATATGAATAAATCTCCCAAAATCACCTTCCATTACCCGGAAGCAAGGCTCGGGCCTGTCTGTTATCGTCTCTCTTAGCCTTATCAGCTTGAGCTCGGCGTACAGCCAACAAGATCTGTCTTTCATGTTCTTTCAACATTTCATCCAAGTTTCCTTCTCCTTGAATCAATGGTCCTGAGTGATGAATCCTCTCTCTCTTCTCGCCGTCATAACCCTATTTTTCAACAGATTGTGATCAGCCACAAATATAAGAAGAATGCGAGGAACAAACAACGCAGTTTTTTTCTTACCATTATTGATTCTTTACTAGAGGATGAGTGGTCATCTTTCCTCAAACCATTGGGTTTCTCAAGCAATCGTTGGGACAAATTGCAATTCCCTGAACCATCTTCAAGCCAGCGTTGATTCACTAATGCGTCTCTCACACTTCCAAACTGTGATCCATCTCTAGAAGGTGCTACCGAGTTTGAGAATCTTGACAATTGGGCTGCCCCACGTTGGACATAAGACCTTTGTGTTCTCAGTTGGCTTGATTCATTAGGATGATTGTCTCCGTTTGTGTAAATTGGGTAGGGATTTTGTGCGGTAATACCCTTCAGAGGTTCAATCCGGAAGCCAGAACCAGAATCTCTATCAGGATTGAACTTCTCACTCACGCTTGTCTGGTTAGTCTCCCTTAGACGTTTCTTTAAAAGAAAGAAAAAAATTCCGAGCAATAAGATAGAAGCATAGGCTTATACATACACATATGCATCTACAGACTCAGGAGATACCTGTATTGATGCCAGTAGCTCGGCATTGGCACTGGGAGCCGGTACAGCTTTGGATTCTCTTGACAACCGTTTCGGTTCATTCTGTTTACTGCTCGCACCTTTCCTTCTGCTCATGAAAAAATTTGGGATGCATAAGTGTTACTTAGATGATACTAAGGAAAAACTTGTGATTGGTGAAACACGCAATACTCTTCCAGCAAAGAATCTTACCGTCTTGCTTCCTCTTCTCGAAGCTTGACATCAAATTCTTTCCTTGGCTGATATCTTGGTAAACTTGATGACTCGCTTGGAAAAGGTTTTGTCGTAAAGAACTGAAACAAGTGATAACAACGTTACAATGTTACTGATTTACAATGTTTCTGATTTGCAATCTGATACACGCTTTGGTCTTACGTATCATCGACGGAAGAACTAAGTTTTAGGTGTTTTCTTTTTTACAATATGATTATAATTTTGGTGTTTTTCCTTTTCCTTAGTTTTAGCCTTTAAGTATCTTTTCCTTTTGCTTAAGTTTAGTTTCCTTTTACTTACGTTTAGCTTGCCTATATAAAGGGCTCTTATGATCAATAAAGAATTATCTTCCAACAATTGACCTTAATCTCTTAGAGAGAATTAGGGTTAAGAGGAAGTTAAGTTAAAATTTGTTCTTCTTGCTTTCACCATAGCGACCAAATACACAGGACCGATCACTAGAGCTAAGGCAAGAAATTCAGCTCATATCAACTTGGTATCAAAGACAGACGATTCTACGGGAGACATGGATTCTGTTATGGCGCAACTCAACAAAATCCTGAAGGAGATGGCAGACATGAAACAGGAGTTGAAACAGGATATCAAGGAGTTGAAGCAGGAGACCACCGACATCAGGCATGATTTGGATCCATTGCGTTCAAAACTATCAACACTCGAGACCAGCATTGCTACACAGGCGGACGAACGTGAGCAAAACAAATCTGAGGTTGCTGAGATTCGTAAAGAACAAACTGCTTTACTGGAAAAAAATTCAGGGGACCAAACCACAATCGTCTTGAGACCCGAGGAGCTCTCTGCATCTGGAAAACAGAGCGGATCTACTGGTGTCAAAGGACTATTGAAGGAGAACAACGACAATTGTTCTCCAAAGGATGTTGATGCAACTACTCCTGTACCCGGAAACAAAGGAAGAGACGTATCAGGGGGCATACAAAAGACACTCACCACCGGCGGACCATGGCCAAACCGATCGATCGGCAGGGAACGAGGCAACCGTCGAACGGATGGGGGAGGTGATTGGACCGTGAGACCTATCGGCGCCCCACCAAACGAAGCTCCACCACCTAATAACCAAGAAGACTTTCGTTTCCAAGAAGAAATCGGCTGGGAAGGCTCTTATGGATCGAAAGGAGGACACAATTCAGATAGGTGTGTAATACCACCATCAAGGATGGAATTTCCTCCTTATGATGGTACGACCAATGCAGTTGAGTGGCTACAAAAGTGTGATGACTATTTTATTGATCAACAAGTGTTCAATGATGACGCCAAGGTACGACAGGCGACATTCGTACTCACAGGACAAGCTCATCATTGGCATAACAACCTTCGCCGTCTGGTCACTCACAGACTTAGCTGGGCGGAATTCAAAAAAATCTGCAAAAGCCGTTTCGGCAAAGCCGATACAGTGAATCCCGTAGGAGAGCTGTCAAATTTAAGACACACCAGTACTGTTGATAAATATTGCAACCAGTTTGAAGAATGTTTAGGTCGACAGACCCGACTCTCGGGAGACCAACAACTTTGGCAGTTTTGTGCAGGGTTAACCGACAGCTTGCGCAAAGAAGTCGAGTACCTCCGACCAGAAACAATCTTTGAAGCCATGGAGTATGCCAGAGATAACGAATACAAAATCGAGGGTGATAAGAGAGCTCGAACATTTGGAGGACATCTAGCTCCTTTGGCTCGATATTCTCTGTCGGTAGCTACACCAGTAATTGAGCAGCGCATCGCGCAAGGGATAAAAGAAAATGGACCTCAACCGGCCGTACAACCTGGGACGAGACAGCCTCCACAGAAGAAGTTTTGGAAAAAGCTGACCAGGGCAGAGATGGCTGAACGACGGGCAAAAGGGCTTTGTTTCAATTGCAACGAAATCTACTCTCCCGACCACATTTGCCAGTCAATCCTCTTTCACATCTTGCCAGTCAATGATGGCGATGATCAGGAGGATGAACCATTCGAAGATGACGAGCTGGAAATATCTCTTAACGCAATGAATGGTGAGCAAACAGAAACAACTTTTCAGGTTCGAGCTGAAATTGCGACCGGAACAGGCTGGGTATTACTAGATACCGGCAGTACACATAATTTCATCAAGAGCAGTGTGGCAGAAAAACTTGGAATACCAATGACACGAAGGTCAGGGCGGTTCGTTGCACTTCCTAATGGGGGAAGATGTCCCATTGACGGGTTTTGCAAAGGAATAACAATGTGTGTTCAAGGTCACCAATTCAAAGCTGATTGTTTCGCAATTTCATTGAATGGGTTCGACGTGGTTTTAGGTATCCGTTGGTTGAACGCATTAGGGCGTGTAGTTTGGGATGGAACAGCTCGTACCGTCGAGTTCCAAACTAGTACCTCCAATGTTATATGGCAGGGAGAAGCGGTAACCAGGGGTATCGAAGGAGCTACTCTTAATGCAATGGACATTAAGACTGGACAATTGGAAAGCTGGTTCGCGGACGAAGAGGAAATTTTTACAATACCAGAGGTTTCTGTTTCAGCGACTATGGTCCATAAGCACATAAAAGAACAAGCAATTTGGTCTCTCACCACAACAACAATACCAGGGCAACTCAACAAATTACTACAAGAATTTGAAGATATATTCGCCAAACCAGCTGGGCTACCGCCAAAAAGGGGTTGTGATCACAAAATTCATCTAGTACAGGGAGCAAACCCAGTTGCTGTCCGACCTTATCGCTACCCCCATTTATTGAAAGATGAGATTGAACGACAGTGTACCGAGATGCTTCGCAGCGGAACTATACGACCCAGCAATTCCCCATTTTCATCACCTGTTTTGCTAGTCAAAAAAGCAGATAATACATGGCGATTTTGCATTGATTATCGTGACCTTAATAAGATCACCGTCAAAGACAAGTTCCCAATACCTGTTGTAGACGAGCTCTTAGATGAACTGCATGGTGCCCGCTTCTTCACGAAACTCGACCTTGCTTCGGGATATCATCAGGTACGAATGGCCGACAAAGACGTTGAAAAGACAGCTTTTAGGACTCACCATGGCCATTATGAATTTTTGGTTATGCCATTTGGACTCTCCAATGCACCATCAACGTTTCAAAGCCTCATGAACTCAGTGTTTCGGGAAGTACTCCGCAAGTTCGTTTTGGTCTTCTTCGATGACATTTTGATTTATAGTACATCTTGGGAGGAGCATTTGGAGCATGTACGGCGGGTCTTCAAGCTCTTAAGATCACACAAATTGCTCTTAAAACACTCAAAATGCTCGTTCGGGCGACGTGAAGTCGGTTATCTAGGGCATGTCATATCTCACGAAGGAGTAAAGGTTGACCAATCCAAAATCACCGCCATCACCGATTGGCCTCAACCAGAATCAGTACGAGCTGTTCGGGGATTCCTTGGACTTTCCGGTTACTACCGAAAGTTTATTAAGGATTATGGTATTATAGCTGCTCCATTGACTCGTCTCCTCAAGAAGACAGGATTCATGTGGGATGAAAAGGCCGAGACATCTTTCGCAACTCTAAAAAAATCTCTTTCTGAGTCACCCGTCTTGGCGCTACCAGACTTTTCCAAGGAATTTGTAATAGAATGCGACGCGTCGGGCAGTGGAATAGGAGCCGTCCTACAACAACATGGCCACCCAATAGCTTTTTTTAGTCGGAAGCTGGCCGACAGACACATTAAATTGGCAGCCTATGAACGCGAGCTCATTGGTCTAGCTAAGGCAGTAATATATTGGCGACCATATTTATGGGGACGCCGGTTTTTGATTCGGACAGACCACTACAGCCTCAAATTTCTGTTAGAACAACGTCTGTCAACATCACCTCAAATACATTGGATTAGCAAGCTGTTGGGGTACGATTTTGGAGTTGAGTTTAGGTCAGGCATCACCAACAAAGTTGCTGATGCATTGTCTAGAAGGAGCGAGGATGAGACTGAATCGGAATGTGCTGTATATGCTTTGCATAATTCTGAGAAAGGAATTTTCGCACGCATCCGAGCAGAGGTAAACAGCAATCCCAACCTAGCTGCGTTACGCGATCGAATAATTTGTGGGGAAGAATCAGCAGTTTGGGAAGCAAGAGACGGATTACTTTTTCGTAAAGGGCGGGTTTACATGGACACTGATTCCGCGTTGGTCCAAGAAGTGGTCACCAGATTTCACAATTTCGGCCACGAGGGGGTCCAGAAGACTATGAACCGCATTCGACGTGATTTCTATTGGAAGGGTTGGAAGAAGGCAATTCAAGATTTCATTGGAAACTGTCAGATTTGTCAAAAAAACAAATGGGAGACCCTTCAACCAGCAGGGTTAATGCAACCATTACAGGTTCCAACAAAAATTTGGTCTGATATTTCAATGGATTTCGTTGAAGCACTTCCCAAAGTATCTGGGAAAACGGTGATATTGGTCGTCGTGGACCGTTTTTCTAAATACGCCCATTTCATAGCATTGAGTCACCCTTACACCGCAGTTAGTGTGGCACAAGCCTTTTTCCGAGATATTGTACGCTTGCATGGGATTCCTGAGACTATTGTATCGGATCGAGACAAGGTTTTTCGCAGTCTATTCTGGCGAGAACTATTCAGATTGATGGGTACAGATTTGTGTTTTACGACGGCTTATCGACCACAATCTGATGGGCAAACGGAAGTGGTTAATCGAACTTTGGAAATGTACTTAAGATGTTTAACGGGGGACGCACCGCGCAAACGGCTCACTTGGCTTCCATGGGTGGAATATTGTTACAACACCTCGTTTCACACAAGCCTCAAAACAACGCCTTTTCAAGTGGTGTATGGTCGAGAGCCACCACGTCTGTTGGACTATACTACGGGCAGTTCGCAAGTTGAGGCAATCGATGTTGCATTAGAAAGACGAGATGACTTTATCCGAATGGCGAGAGAAAGGTTGCTTGAAGCTCAGCAACGCATGAAATCTGCGTATGATAATCATCATCGAGCAGTTGAGTTCTGTAAGGGAGATTGGGTATGGCTAAAGATTCAACCATATCGGCAATTGACAGTGGCACGAAAGGCTTTTACAAAGTTATCCCCTAAGTTTTACGGTCCATTTGAAATACTTGATCGCATCGGGACAGTTTCATATCGCCTCCGTCTACCCGAAGGGACCCAGATACACGATGTCTTCCATGTGTCTCTTCTAAAAGCACATAGAGGTGCCCCACCTGAGACCAGCCCCACCTTACCACCAGTCTTGCAAGGGCGGATAGTCCCAGCAAAACCGATCAAGCTTCTTCGAGCAAGAGTGCGGGGTGGTACTCGACAGGTCCTTGCAAAATGGACTGAAGAAGCTCCGGATGAGTCTACTTGGGAAGATGCAGAAAAGCTACTAGAAGCTTATCCGGAACTGGAGCTTGAGGACAAGCTCCTAGTCGACGAGGGGAGTAATGATACACGCTTTGGTCTTACGTATCATCGACGGAAGAACTAAGTTTTAGGTGTTTTCCTTTTTACAATATGATTATAATTTTGGTGTTTTTCCTTTTCCTTAGTTTTAGCCTTTAAGTATCTTTTCCTTTTGCTTAAGTTTAGTTTCCTTTTACTTACGTTTAGCTTGCCTATATAAAGGGCTCTTATGATCAATAAAGAATTATCTTCCAACAATTGACCTTAATCTCTTAGAGAGAATTAGGGTTAAGAGGAAGTTAAGTTAAAATTTGTTCTTCTTGCTTTCACCATAGCGACCAAATACACAGGACCGATCACTAGAGCTAAGGCAAGAAATTCAGCTCATATCACAATCCTCGGTTAAAACATAAAAAGTAGGCAGAAGGTGGAAAAAAAGTATCGAAGCCCGAATCTAATAGCAAAGAAAAGTTCATAGGCTAACCTC
Source organism: Eutrema yunnanense (assembly GCA_002933935.1). NCBI lineage: Eukaryota > Viridiplantae > Streptophyta > Magnoliopsida > Brassicales > Brassicaceae > Eutrema > Eutrema yunnanense. Next base: position 589,239 of record PKML01071751.1, on the reverse strand, counting down.
GCTTTGGAGGGCAGAAGATGTGGTTCCACGTGCTTCTGGTTCTACAGCTAGAAGAACCTCAAGGAGAGCCAAAGCTGAAGGAGGAAGAAGATCCTTAAATGTAACGGCTACACATCGCTTGTACTGGTGTTGAGGTTTAAAGATGGTTGCATGCCGCAATCGTGATCGTCTCCAATACTCCTCAGAAGGTGATCCGCAGAGTTTAAAGATCTTGTGCATTTGTTCTACCTACTCATACAAGAAACAAAAGGCACTATTGATATTCATTTCCTGCATTGAATGTCTATATGCCTTCCTAAAAAAACATAAAGCATTTAAAATATCTTGCGTAATCAAAACCAACATGCTAAATCATATAAAGGGAAAGGAAACAACACCTCAGTTCTTCCAGGCAGAAGAGGTTTTCCAGTAAAGAGTTCAGCAAGTATGCATCCTGTGCTCCACAGATCAACCGTAACTCCATAGTCTGTTGACCCGAGCAGAAGTTCAGGTGGACGGTACCACAACGTCACAACACGGCTAGTCAGAGGCTGCTTTCGTTGGGCCAGATAAAAATTAGAAAGACCAAAATCACCAATCTTGAGATTATTATTACGATCGAGCAGAAGATTCGAGCCCTTGATGTCACGGTGCAACACACCGCAGCTATGGCAATGTTCTAACCCAAGCAGCAATTGCTTCATATAGCATTTAATCTGGCAAAAGCATATCAGATGTTACAAAACTGATTGATAACAACCACACACAAAATCACTACAAGCGCATACAAAGACACTTCAGATGTTGTTTACCTGTGCCTGAGAGAACTTAATCCCAGGGGTTGAAGCAAGGCCTGAAAGATCATGGTCCATATATTCAAATACAAGATACATACTTCCCGAAGCCTTTGAAATGATTAGCCCTTCGAGTTTCATAACGTTTGGATGGTTAAGCCTACGAAGGATGATTATTTCTCTCGCCATGAACCGCACACTCTCAGGATCCATATTAGCAAACCGAACCTTCTTTAGTGCAACAATTCGGTTTGTTTCGAGATCACGGGCTCTGTAAACATTACTATAAGTCCCTTGCCCGATCTGCAATTGAAAAAAAAAAAAAAATCAGAACTTTAGCATCATTTGAGATTCAAAAGCAAAGATTCTAATTAAGGATCAAAAGCCCTCTCACCATCTCCAGCTTCTCGAAAGAATCCGCACTACGAGGAATCCATCCATTGAGAGCTTCACCAGCAACTGAAACCAACCATGAAGGCCAACCAGCAATAACCTTGGCTGTTCTTTCTCCATTAGTAACACTACCAACTCTACTCATTCTAGGTTGCAATGGTCCTACATTATCAAGTAACTCCACAGTGGTTTCTTTTTGAAGCACTGATTCGGAAGATTTGATCTCAAAACTCTCCTTTTTCTCCTCGTCATCGTCATCAGAGAAGACGTTCTTGGTATCACTGGGTATTAACCTCAATGTAGCTTCGTTTCCATTAACGCTTGTTTCCTCTGAATCTACATTGTCGTTGTTGTTTCTCGAGGAAGAAGATTGTTTCTTGGAGGCTTTAGTGTTGTCTTTTGCGATAATCGAATGGTTAGTCTCGATGTAATCATCGTTAGTTCGTACTCCTTTCGAGCAAATGCAGCCCATAGTTGGTACGATTTGAATCTTCTTCTTCCTTCAGAAACTAATTTCTCCACGCCACCAGCATCAAGAACTAAAGGGGCAAGACAGTAATAAAGATTCTAGCTTTATTCGAATCGGCAATGCAATTTAAAATCAGATTTGCAATTTGAATGAATCTAACAAAATTGATGGAAGGAACTAAGTAAAAGTAGGGAAATTTAAAGACATCATAAACCAATTCTGGAGAATATATAAAACCCAGATCCTAAGATCAACAGCAAAGAGAAAAGCCTAGAAGAAGAAGAAGAAAAGGTGAGATCTTTTAGATTTTGAGATCACCATTGTTGATTCCGAAAGTCTGGGTCTTCATATACTTAAAAGAATTTTCAAAAAAGGTAAGACTTGGTCAGTAAAGAGGAAAAAGCGAGGAGAGAGAGAGAGAAAAGGAAGAAAGATTGTAGAATTTTTTGCAAAAGAGACATTTTCGGATCTGGGTTGTTCATAGCTGCGAAAACGAAAAAGAAATTGGTTTAGGGTTTTCAAAATTGTGAAAAGCAAACAAAAAAAAGGGAAAATTGATCAAGAAGGAAACAAAGACAAACAAGGAAACACAAGCAAAAGGAAAAAAACAAGTCAAAGTCAGAGAGGATCTGAGATACTCCATTAATAAACGTTTGATACTAAATTATCAGAGCTAATTAGTAAGATACAACCCAAATCCTTTTTGGCTTTAAGACCACGACGATATTTATTTTGTTTGAAAATAACATTCGATTTTGATTCGTCAACCAAAAATATAAACAGTTAACCAATGGGAGAAGCTCATCCTGGGCATAAAACCCGGAGCCCGACCCGACCTGAAATATTGGGTTTGGTTTGGTTTCGGTTTGTGTGTAAAACCCGAACGGTTCTTGTGTGTAAATCAAATTCGGTTCGGGTATCCGAAAAATTATAAATATATCATATACATATGCATATATAATTTATATACATATATATATTCGGATTATTTCGGGTTATTCAGGTACATTTTTCGGGTAATTCAGGTTCAAAACGAACCCGAACCGACCCGAATTTATTTTCGATTCCATATCGGATTTCATTTAAAATCATAAAACCGACCCGAACCCGACAAGATCCGAACCGAACCAAAATTTTCGCGGGTCCTAAACGGGTTATATCCGCTCCAACTTTGGATACCCGAAAACCGCAGAACCTACCCGAACCCGACCCGTGGACCCGAATGCCCAGGACTAGAAGAAGCAATTCTTGTCTTTGGGTGAAACGCAGCTAAGGCTAAACAATATATATGTTTGACATGTTCGTTTGTCTGCCGCTAGTGGCTGTGGAAGTAACATGCGACCAGACGCAACGATTGTTATTTGTTTGGAAGTTGTGCGGTTGATCGTTGCGACTGATCGCAATAATTCCCATTGCAACACTGCCTTTTTTTAGCGATCAAAATTTTCAAACGCATATCGATGTGTCTTGCCGCAGTCTCCTAGGACATATAAACGAACATCGCTTGGTCGCAGCCGCAGTCTCCTGTGGCAAGCAAACGAACATCATTGTATATGAGTTATTTGCATTTTTTGTCACTTATTTTTTAAAATTGTTAGTTTTTTGTCATTTTTCAAAAATGTTAAAAGTTTTTGTTACTTATTTCAATGATATAACGATTATACCATCTTTGATGCTACATCGTGTATCGTACATACATGTATACGCCCTACTGTATGTGCAGGGACAAAAGAGACATGAACAATACACAAAGTGCTACATTGTGATAACACTGTAAAAAAAGTGACTAAAAATACAAAATTCTCATGTTATATTCGATTTATCCGTTTTCCCTTTAGATTCAATCCAAAAAATTCGGATGAGCGTGATTGCTCTACTATTTTGCCTCCAATAGAGCTCCTCCTCTCTATATGTATCACATGGTCTCCATTTTAGACCAAGAAGATCTTATGTGGTAATATTCTCATCTTCTTGGACTGTCTATTTCATCTTGGAGTTCCTTTATGAGTTTTTTTCTGGATTAGTCTTAGTTCCTCTCTTCCACTTCGAAATTGCACTCCGACACTTTCAGATGCGCCATGTTAACGGTCTACGAGTTGGTGCACTTGATTCACCCCAACCTTCTCGGACCGTCTCCTCCAAACCCAGATTACCAATCCATCTTTTGTCAAACATGAAGTTCCGGGTAAAACTTTGAGGGGTAGCTTGAATAAACGCTATTAAGGGTCGATGGTCGGAACTCCATAGCTTAAGATACTCCACATAAGTGTGGGAGAAAATGTTAGGCCAATCTTCGTTACCCATAGCCCTATCCAATCTGCATTTCACCACAATATTTATCATGTGCTATAGCGCGGATTAAATCATAATTATTAAATAATCACTCAGAAGATTACAACTCAGTCTCATATGTCTAGTTGTATCTATCCATGTAATGACCCATATAGTTTTAAAAATTTAAAATTATCTAATTTTTTGTTGTCATCATTTTGGGCCACAACAGGCCGGTCCAATAACAAAATACCCTCACACATGGAAGACATGTGGAATCGAACTCGACACCGGTAAGATGACAGCAGAGCTGTGGCAACTACTGGCCCACTTGCTCCTTCTTAAATTATCTAAATATTATGCAAAACTTTCAAAAATTTGTCAATTATCCAAAACATCTGAAATATCCATTCGAAGATAACCCTTATTTAAATTAGTGAAAATAACTACATAAATTTTCTGAATTTATCTCATTACCCGATCCTTTGATCTCATATTTGATTGGGAATACTTCATACAATATCTTCAATATTCGAATTATTAGTTTCCGACTCTTACTCGTTATTTCTAATTTTGATACCCCGAAACGAAAACTCTTAATTATCTTGATAATCAAATAACTAATTTTTCTCCCTACATATTAACTAGGTGAGTCCCCGCGCTAATGCGCAGGTATTTTTATTTACAAGTTTTTTAGTTCTTATTTTTTAAAGATGTATTTTTAGCTTATTTAGTTTAACACATATTATTTTTTCTTCCTAAATATGTTTAGTTGTTGGGGAAATGATTGTATAATATTTAATTAAGTGGTAAGCATACATTGGGTTATCAGTCTCATGTCGTAATGAAGAATAGGAAAGACTCAGTCACATTTAGAGTTTTTGAACATCTAAGAGCACGAAATATCAGCCGTTCTCGTTTTATTTCCCAAGTTTTCTCCGACGTTGCATTCGGTGATGCCTCCACTACTTGTGTTCCCATCGTCGCCATGTCCAGTCGGATCCGGTAAAATTTCCGCTGGTAAGCATACATTGGGTTATCAATCTCATGTCATAACGAAGAATACGAAAGTCTCGGTCGCATTAAGAGTTTTTGAACATCTAAGAGCACGGAATATCAGTCGTTCTCGTTTTATTTCCCAAGTTTTATCCGTCGTTGCATTCGGTGACGCCTCCACTACTTGTGCTCCCATCGTCGCCATGTCTAGTCGCGATCCGGTAAAATTTCCGCTCTCCTAATATATATAAAATGTTGTTCTATCAATTTGAGAATCTAAATAGGTCTTACAAATATTCTTGAGTGTTGAAGGTTGTCTCTTTCACGATGTAGAGAGATAATAGAAAAATGTATACATATGCTGCTGAGTCGTTTTGGCTTGCATGCCATTTTTATTCATAAATAGATTCTAAAAACGACACGATTGTCTACGAGTCGCCGTTAATCGGATTGATTCGTCTCTGCAATTAAGCACCGCCTCCTCGAGCTTCGAAGTCGCTCACTTTCTCAGTCCATCGATAGTCGATCGATGCGGCGTTCTCGTTTTATTTTCCAATTTTTCTCCGACGTTACATTCGGTAACGCCTCCACTACTTGTGCTCCCATCGTCGCCATGTCCAGTCACGATTTACCACTCTCCATTCTCTTTCTTTCTCTCTCTCTCTCTCTCTTGTGGCCGATCTCTCTCTTCCCCTCTCGTCGGCTCTCTCTCTCTCCTCCTCGCATGAACTCTCTCTCCCTCTCGCCGGCTCTCTCTCTCTTTCTCCCTTCCTCGCGCCGGCTCTCTCCCTCTCCCTCTCGTCAGACCTCTTTCCCTCTCCCTCACGCCGCTTCTCTGTCCCTTTCACTCTCGCCGGTACACTCTCTCTCTCCTTGTCACTGTTATGTCCCTCTCCCTTTCGTTTGATTCGTTCAAAGAGGGTTTCAAAATCGGAATGTCGTAGAATTAACTTGAGCAGACAAGGGGAAAACCAGATCAGTCGGGGTAGAATTGTCCATGAGCCAGTCTTCAATCTCCGACAATACTTTAGCGTCACTTCTTCTTGATTGTTATTGTTGTTGTTGGTTCGTCGGAGGATTAGGAGTCTCACACGGCACTGCACTTCTTTGCGCATTACCAGAATACAATTTTCTATCGTAAAATTCATTGAGTTTGTATTTATATTTGTTTTCTTTATATGTATTAAATGTTTTAAGTTAATTTTGTCTTTTCGTTTTTCGTAGATACATTTTAGATATACTAGATGAATACCCGCGCATGCGCGGATTTTTGTTTCAAGTTATTTCATACTTTTTATTGTTTTGTGATTTTCTTTCTTTTTCAATTTGTATACGTAGATAATATCATTGTTTGTTGTTCTATAATGTGGTAATGTAGACATTTAGACTGAAATATTAATCTATGTGTTTTTATTCTGAATGTTTATAACTTTAGATAGACTAATATTACTCATCGTTGGAAAAAAAAATCGTAAAAAAAAACTAAACAGTTAATTTTTAGAATATTTTCGTTTTTGGTTTTGTTCTTTGTTGTGTAATTGAAGGTTAAGATATATGTACATTGAAAACAAAATTGTTCATATTGTAAATGAATGATTAGATACATGAAATGAGAAGAATTATTGGCATCGGTTGTGTTTTGTAACAGAACAAAACGAAAGGATATTATGAAGTTAAAAAACCAGAGCAATATTCAACATACACTACTTCTTTTTCAGAGTTGAATATTGCTGGTTTTGGTTTTGTCGGCATATCGTATGTTGCTCCATTGATTTTTGTGCATATATAGGTTTTGTTGGCAATGGTAAATTTCAGTAACTCTTACACCCTGCAAGGATCAAGTGACTACCCCTTCTTTATTTTGTTCATTTGTCAGTGATAAGAGACTTATTAAGACGCATCACTACTGCTGAAAACTAATACGTTAGAAGAGGTCTTTCCTTTATGCATTTAATAGAAATTTCTGTAAAATGAGAAAGCATGATTTTTTATTATAATAGATGCCAATGCAGAGAAGAGAGACAAAATCATTCAAACGCAAGAAGGTGATAATTTGAGGATGTAACCTTTTACCAGGAAAGGCGAAGGATTTGTACATAAGAGAGGTGTCTGAATTACATACAACTAACTCTTTTTCCAATGACTATGTGATCACACTCTAGACATAACTTCTTCCACGACTGGATATTTCTAATACGGAAGCAAATTCAATTTTTTGGAGAAGTAATATCGAGTAAGTATGCCTTGATATAACGCTACTGCTGCATCAATGTGAACAACCATTAGTTTCTAGTTAAAGACACCAAAATACTCAAGCAGATATACTAAAAAGAAAGCAAATCCAAGAGAATTAGTGAATAACCACTTAATATCTTCACTTTTTGCATACATAGCTAAGAGTTTTTTGTGATGCTGGTAATTCAAATTATTTGAAGTTGTTTATAACTCTCAGTATTCCAAACTACATCAAAGCTGGAAATGAGAAAATATATCAGTCTCTAGTAGGATCAACTCGTTACATACCTTTAGAATCCCTTATTAAGAAATTCTTCAATATGAAATATGAAATGATATATGTAGCTGAAAGTTTTGGAGGTTGTGTAGTAAAAGTAAAACTCTAAACCCCAGGAAAAAAAGTAGTGAACAAGATTTGTCAAACGGGTAGAAGACATGTCTCCAATAATAAACATAAGATTTATGAAACAATCATAGCGATGGTGAGATCTTGTTAAAGGACATTCAACGGAAAAACAGGTTCAAATAGAATTGGAGCCGTAATTAAATTCATGATTTTAGGAAGAGAACAATAGAAATGGAATGAGGAATGTACCAGATATGTTAGTGAGAACAGAGGACGTCTCCAACCATCAAGCCCTTGATTTCTTCATCCTTCACTGTTTATCGAATACTAAAATTGATGTCTTCCTCCCACTCCAACACCGTCGAGCCACTGCTAGAAACTGCCACCACAGTCATTGTTTTCCTCACAGCAAAGCGCCTTTCTTTGGAAAACCCCATCTGAAACATAGAAGGTAAAAAAGTTGAATATGAATAATTAATTTCTTTCTCCAATTAACTATGTGTGAATGCACTAAACCATTTGGAATGGAAGATGAAGGGGGGGTTTATTGGTTCTTACATTTTAATGGATTTGAAAATCCAAACCAAATCAAGCGTTATTGGTTCTATAATTTTGAAATCCATATTCAAATCTTGTGTTATTGGTTCTATGATTTTAAAATCCATGTTAAAATCAAGTGTTATTCAATAGTAAAGATTTTCATAAAGATTTGATTTTAATTTGGATTTGAATGGATTTACAAGTGTTTTTAAGAGTAAAGTACAAATGAGCAAATATCGAGTGAAACCTTGTTATTTGGTTGGATTTGGATTTACAAGTATTTTTTTTTCAAGATGAAACTACTACGTAGAATTAAAAATAGAAAGACACATATCAATTAATGTGTAGAAGAAGAGACAAGAAATAACTACACGTAACATTAAGCTACTACATGTTACAAGGCTAGTTTCTAAGTGGATATGTAACATCTACTACATGTTGGACACGAGGCTAGCTAATTTCTAAGTGGAGGTTCAAAACACTGCCCGTGAGACCTCTCAGGTTTCATGTAATCAGTGTTTGCTAATGTACAAACAAAGATTGTGATTGTTCTGCACGATCGCTAAACTTAAAATAGATTTTTGAAATAGTAAAAAAGATAGATAGAAAAAACCGATTTCATTATAAAAATCCATAGTCTAATCGAACACATAAAATAATAAATCCAACAATAGATAATAATAAATTGCAAATTGAACGTCCTATTCGACGTGAAATCACAAGAGCTGGCCAGGACTATATAGAAAATGTGCTAAAGGAAGATCCTCTTCATTTTCGAGAGCTATATCGGATGTATCAAAATATTTTTTTAATGTTATGCAATCTTGTTGATCCGTAAATCACACAAAAGGGGTAAAACAGTACTTTTAGTCGGAATCTCGTTTCTTGATCAATATCGGCGTTACAACAGAGTAAATGAGATTTGCAAAGACAAAAGATCTTGAGGTCGGTAATGAGCTCTCTCTCTATTCTTTGTCTCTGCGGAAGTTGTGGANAAGGTTTTTATATATTTTTAAATTAGGTAGAAGTTGGTACAATAGAAGTTGGAAGATTTTTAATGTTTTTTTAATTTTGAATTTATTGAGAAAAAAATGAAAAAAAAATATATATTTTGACCAATAAGGGGGGGCGGGACAAGTGTCAACCCTGGAGAGAGCCCCTTCACTCTTTATATGGTAGATTCTAATTTTATTTTATCAGTATAGGTGGGCATTTTAACCGAACCGAATAGAACCAACCAAACCAAACTCAAACCGACCCAAACCAAACCAGAGTTAATACTCAATCATAGCGTTGGTTCTATTAAATGATTTAGTTCTACTAAATAAGTGACCCGCGCATTGCGCAGAATTAAAATTATATCAAATTCTAATTTGTTAATTATTTTTAAATTTTATTTTAAGTATTTGTCTTTTTACGCTTTTAGTCTCGTTTAATGTATTTGTTGGTCACTAATAATTTAATTAAATAAATATAATATTTTTATTTTTCTAGGTTTTTACATACTTATTTTTGGCATAACCTATATACTATTTTCTTTATATTTATGGTTAAAAAATACATTATACTTGCCATAATTTTTAAGACAGTAAATGTACAATATTTTTTTGTGTCAGTGATGTCAACATTGTTTGACGATATTTATGTCAACATTGTTTGACGATATTTTTTTGTGCCACAATTGCTTTTCACTTTTTTTCTTACTTTGTTTATATTGATTACACGTTAATACTACATGGATAATAAGAAATTGAAACTATATACCAAAATAGCTCGATATAGGTTTTGATTTGATTCTCTTTTGCTAAAAATTGTCTTTTTAAAAAATTGCATGATCTTATGTCCTTGTGCACTTAGATATTTTAAAAAGATAAATTGTTGGAATGTTATTCATCACAATATTTGGCACATACAACAACACCAACGACATGCAATCTATTTTTTATATTAAAAATGTTTAATTGTGGATTTCATCCACGACCTTTTCTTCACAAAATATAGCATGTTTTAAATATTTTGTTTCTTCAAATCCATTAAAATATTAGAATTTGATACGAAAAAGAATTCTCAAGCATGTGTTTCTCTTGAAGTATGGTGTAGAATCGCATTTCCACTCGCGATATGGTACAAAATAACTTGTATCACTCTTTACATATATGTTTTGTTGCGGTAGTGTTTGAACATTCTCAAGCATTTTTTATACTATTTTAGTTTTGAAATTTATATATATAATTTTTTTTTTGTTAAAAACAAAATATCATAACATTTTAAAATATCAAGTTTTTCTTATATGGTTCCAATGAAATTTACTTGTAAATACTCGACTTCCATCTATGGTATGGTATATGTAAGCAAAGAAAAAAAAGATATTCTTGACTTAATTTCTCATTTTCTAGAACAAATTTGTAGAGAAATTTCTGAAAAACTTAATTATCTTTGATTTTCTTTTGAATTTAATCTTATAACACTCATTTTTTATTTAGTTATGACTATTTATAATCATTTAATCCCTTTTAAAATCTATTTTTTTTAGTTTCTATTCTATCGTTTATCCATAATTTTATTTATTTGTTCTTATCTTTGTCCTATTTTATATATTTTTTGCTTTGTAAAAACTTGTATTTACCACAAATTTATAGTATTTTTGTGACTCTCAAATGATGTAAATTTTATTATAAAAAATTATATATTCTCCGACTAAAATTGAATAAATTATTTTTTTCACTATATGTAGTAAAATCTATTTTACATTCTTAATTTCATAGTAAAATCTATTTTACATTCTTAATTTCATAATCACACTCTAACATTTTAAATATGATAAAACTTCAATTCAAGTTTTTGGTTGAAATTCTAACAATATATCGTTTTCAATAAAATATTTCATTATTTTTTTATCCAATTAGTATTACAATTTTCTTTGATTTTTAATATCGAATTATCACTTTTTATTTATTTACACTAAGTTTTGTATTTTTGTAATTTGTATTAAATACAAATAATGATAAATAGATATGTATTAAATGAATATTTTAAATATGTGTTAATGTTAAAAAAATTGATAGTGATGAGGTGGACACCCTAGATTGAGAGAGAACTCGCATATTATATAATAGATTTATTCTCAACCCGAATGGTTCAATTCGGTTTGGTTTTAAACCAAACTGAACCGATAAACCAATATGTTTATTATAATACTTAATTAATTATATTAACTATTATCAAAGTGAAGATATTGTGATCGGTGTTGGGTTTTATTTTTTTTTATTCTATAATTAAGTTTAGTTTTGATACGATTGAGTTTTTTATCTTTTTTTCATGGTTTTTAAGTGTTTGGTTTAAATTATTGAATTTACATTTTCATAAGTGATTTGTTTTTAAACCGAACTAAAACCAAACCGAACTAAAACCAAACCGAACCAAAACCAAACCGAACCGAATATAAACCAAACCGAACACAAACCGAACGAAACTAATTTCAGTTGAGTTCAGTTGTATTTTTATTAAACCCGATTTAACCGAATCGAACCGAACCTAAACCAAACAAAAACCGCAATTAAAGTGAAATGCCCATCCCTTATCAAATTCCAATTTACTCCTCGGATACTTTTTTTTTTTTTGGTTTTCCCAGGAGAAAAAACAGAGACAAACAAGGAAAAAGACAAACGCCGCCAGGGTGGAGCCACGTAAACAAATTAAAAGAAAAACAAATATCCGAAACCCGGACAACTCACAAAAAAACAAACCCGGACCCGGATCCAGAGTTTCTCGGTTATCACAGCTGGATACAGCCTGTCACCAACGGAGAGTCTCTCTTCCTTCTTCTCTCTCCATCTTTTTTTTCTCCTTCCCTATCTCTCGTTTCTTCTCCTTCTTCTTCTTCCTCCTCTCTGTTTATGCCTCATTCCTTCCTCTCTCTCTCCGATTATTAGGGTTTTCTCCGATCTCCTTCCTCCGCCGCTCAGATCTTCCCCTTTCAAACTCTTTGGATCCAGATTCTCCTCCTTGTAAGCGCTCTATTTTCCTTTCGCTTTCTCTTACTCCTTACGGAAATTTTGGATTCGTTTCGCGTTTTTTGAATTTCTCTCGTTATTTCGTTGTTTTCTCTACCTCGGATCTGGTTGTATCTGATATTTTCGTGTTTGCATTATGCGCGTATCTGCCGATTCTTTTCGTGTATATTGACTTCCGTGATGGAAATCTCTTGATTTCTTCAAAGATTCTGTGTAAAAAGAGAATGTCTTTTTTGGGACGAGAAAAGGTTATGAAACCTTGTTGACTTGGCTTTATATTGAATGTTTGACAGCGATGTTCTTGCCCATTCCCTTATGTAGAAGATAATAGAATGATTTGAAAAGGAACTCTTGTCTTGTTTTCAGATCTTTGGATACATGTTTTTAGGTCCCTGCTCCATTTTTGGGCAACTTCTGATTCTTTGTTTTTGTTCAGTTTATGTAGGTCACAACGCATATCAAGTGCTAGAGTCAAGATCACAAAATTTATATCGGGTGATCTGAGCTGCTCTTTTGCATTTAAGCTGTGTTTGCTGACATTTAGTTGGTTGTGGTCTTCCTTAGCGTCGTATGGTTGTGAGTTAAAAAAAGGTCAATCTTCTCCTTTTTTCCATCGATGAGTAGTTACTAATCTTGAAAATTGTTTTGGAGAGAAGGCACGTCAACTGCTGGGTACTGATTCTGCATCCATGCTGGTAGAGAGCATGCGTGGATACTGTGTTTTGGGTGATGCCCCTGACAAAATTAGTTCCCGATGCATTCGGCGTGGTGACCATATGTCTAGTCGCTCTTCTTATTGTTCTGGGTTTCCTTTGCATCGCTTACTCCTTCTATTTCCAGTCTCACGTTCGTAAGCAAGGTTATATTCAGCTTGGTTATTTCAGCGGTCCCTGGATTATCCGAATCACATTCATTCTGTTTGCTATCTGGTGGGCTGTTGGTGAGATTTTTCGATTGAGTTTGTTGAGGCATCACAGAAGGCTATTGAGCGGGTTGGATCTGAGATGGCAAGAAAACGTCTGCAAGTGGTACATCGTCTCCAATCTAGGATTTGCCGAGCCTTGCCTCTTTCTGACCCTCATGTTTCTTTTGCGTGCTCCCTTGAAGATGGAGTCAGGGGCTCTGAGCGGGAAATGGAACAGGAACACGGCGGGTTATATTATTCTTTATTGTCTCCCGATGCTTGCTCTTCAACTTGCGGTTGTCTTATCCGAGCCACGCCTAAACGGTGGTAGTGGCTCTTTTGTAAAGCTGCCACACGACTTCACAAGAACCTATTCCCGAGTTATTATTGATCAGGACGAGGTTGCCTTATGCACATACCCTCTACTGAGTACCATCCTTCTCGGTGTGTTTGCAGCCGTCCTAACAGCTTACTTGTTCTGGCTTGGAAGGCAGATACTGAAACTGGTGATTAATAAGCGCCTGCAGAAGAGAGTATACACACTGATATTCTCGGTCTCGAGTTTCCTTCCATTAAGGATTGTTATGCTCTGTTTGTCGGTACTCACAAGAGCAGACAAGATTATATTCGAAGCCCTTTCTTTCCTGGCCTTCTTCTCTCTCTTCTGTTTTGCCGTGGTTTCCATTTGCTTGCTTGTCTACTTCCCGGTTTCAGATTCCATGGCCCTGAGAGGACTAAGGGACATGGAAGAAGAAGATGATAGGACTGTGACCGAAGAACGCAGCGGTGCTCTGTTGCTTGCACCACAGAACGAGGAGAGCTTGAGCTTAAGAGGTCGGAGAGACTCGAGATCTTCTTCACAGGAGAGGTATGTGGAACTCAGCCTATTTCTTGAAGCTGAGAACTAAAATCGCCAAAGGCTGTTTATTTGGCTTTCGGCAATGTATGTACAGATTCCTGGTGAAACAAGCAGAGAGAGGGATTTTAAAACTAAAAGTTTGAGAAATATGTGGCAAAGACACTTTGACTGTAAAGGAGGGTTTGGGGGATTTTACTCTTGCGAGGGTTTGTTGTTTGAAATGTTTTCTGCTTGATGGATCATATTTTTGTACCTTTATTATGTGATCAATTTTGATTTAGAAAAAAAACAAAACTTTGATCAGAGGATCTCCGAAAGACGCACTATTGTTTCAATCATTTGTGATTTGCATAAAGTTTTCTTCAAATCAACCTTCCAAGTGGTTTTTTCTGCAACTCTATCTTCAACTTGCTGAAAAAGTAAGTCAAACCAATTAAGGGTGTGCTTGATAAAAACTGTTATCTTTGGCTTTGACAAAACTGTTATCTTTCGCTTTGACGGTAAAAGCTGTAGCTGTTATTTAAAAAAGAATGATAAAAATCGGTGTGATAATAAAAAGTGTAGAAACCGACTATTACTTTAAAAATTGCAGATAATTTTTTTTGTAAACAATATAATTTCCGCCGGATTTAAATTATTAAAAAAATATTTATATTGGTATAAGCAATCAATACAAAAATTGATTGACAAAAAATATAAAAAAATATAAAAAAATTACATGAAAAATTATTTAAAATAAATAAACTTCATATATGCTTATTGCTTCAAATACTGGTTTAATAACCAAAAGCTTCATTAAGAGGTGGGACAAACTGATAAAAATTTATGATATTTTTCAAAGATTTTTATAAAAAAAAAATGAAAAAAATGGATCTCAAAAGAAAACAGAAAAATAATTAATCAATTAAATTTAGTTAGAAATTACCTATATATAAATCTATAAAGTTTTTTGAATGATTTTGGGGAAAGAAGAAAGAGAAAAAAAAATCTTGCTTTTGAGACTTTAAAATTAATAAAGTAGTAAAAGTTTTTTTTGGCAAAAAAAAAAATTTTAAGCAAGGCAAGTAGGGCTTAAGTCTGAATGAATCTGATGTATAACCCTTGGCTGTATCGTTGACGTGACAAAGAAGGACGTCGTTTGGAAAACAAATCTATGTTGTTTTGAAACAAAACAAAAAAACAACAATGTCTAATTTGTGATAGGCGTCGATGGGTTCGTGAGTGTTTATTGATTCGCGTATTGGATTGGCGTCGTGAGGGTTCGAAGAATCGGGATTTGGGTTCAACGATTCTAGAGGGTTCGATTGGAGAAGTTACAAGGGCTCAATTGGAGAAATTACAAGGGTTCGATTCTAATCGATTTTGTTGGAAACGAGATGGCGACCACTGCGTGAGATATCTAATTCTTATGCGGTTTCTTCATATTTTTCTCATTCAGGTCATTTATCTCGATATCTCATTCTAGTCATTCTTCATTATGTGCAGTTTCGATCTGTTCTTATATGGTGTTGGTCAAAAGATGACTTGTTTCATGGTGGAGAGGCACATAAAGTGGGTACCATATCGCATGAAACATTTGGTTTGAGTAGTGTGTTCATGTATGTTAAGGAACTATACGACTATAATGAAAACATGAGAAAAGTCTCGTGGTTTCCACCAGAAACGCCTTACAAGAAAGAAGACATCGAGGATGATGAGATGTTAAGAAAAGCGGTGATTTATGCTCTTGGTTCAGGAGCTATAACATTATATGTCGTTCGAGAAAATGATCCATACATTGGTAGGTGTTAGTGGTGAGTTTAGCACTCCCTGGTTTAACCCGATTCGAATCGAGATCGGTTTAATTAATCCCGATTTACGACGGCTCGAGCTCGGAAGAAAGCCCATGATCGCAGTTACCGGCCTCGAAACCCGTCATGGCCCAACTCGTTATGGATAAAACCGACCTCTGAGATTTACGGAATATTTCCCGATCTCGGAGGGATTTTGAAAAATCTTCATTTTCCAGATGGAACTAGAAAAAAAAATTATCTCGTTTTAACCGACTCGATATCTTATAAATGAGGAGGTCTTGATAGCATTCAAGGGAGATTCAAAATTACGAGACCTAAGAAATCGAGAGCTTAGACTTTTGCTTTTATCTTCTTAGTTCTTGGTCTTTTCTCGATCATACAATCTTGTAGCTCCGCCGAGTTCAATCTAATAAAACGAGATTCCGATCAAGTTACTTGTTCTTTCCCTTGTGTGATTTTCATAATCAACAATTGGCATCGTCTGTGGGGATCGAACCCACGACCACAGGATTCAGATGGTGAGAGAAGTGGAGGAGATTCAGATGGAGAGAGAAGTGGAGGAGATTCAGATGGTGATAACGAGATTGTGGACCATGAAGAGGAGGAGAAAGATAGCAGAATTGAAAGTGATGTGGCCGATGCTCAGTGATATAAGATTGAGGCCGAGGGTTAAAAGAATGGATTGATGGGAAGCAACAAGCTGGCGGTCGCTCTCTCTTGTTGTTTAATGGATGGATGCGAATATAGATATGGGATCGAACGAGCTAACGCTCGCTCTCTCTCTCTCTCGTTGGATCGATTGATGGATTTGATGGTGGATCAAAGATTGCCACTCAAATGTGTGAAAGCCCTTGTGTTGAGATCACAAATCTAGACCTTAAGTAAAGGAATCCCACCTAACTTAGATAAACAAAAACAAAGCCAAAGCTTTAAAAGAGAAAACTCTTTCTTTTATATTCCAAAAATCTGTGTGTATTTACAATGAATGGAGAAGTGAGTTTATATACGCTCAAATTACAAATGATCAAATAAATCAACATAAATGCAAAATAAATCAAATTAATTACATAAATCAGTCAAAATTTAATTTTGAGAAATTTTTATCAATCGACATTAATGGATATTGGTTATTTGTATCTAGACACTTTCTTGATATATCCATGATTTGATTGTCTTCTAGAAACTCTTTTGAATTTTGGGCTTGATTTGTATTGAACCATTTGTTGATGAGACATGGATGTGAACCGTATTTTCGATACTGCATCACTTATGTATATGAGAGTAAGCAATGTTCAAAAAATCGCTAGGCGGTCGATAGGAGCCTAGCGCCTAGAGCGACTAATCGGGGCTTAGGCAGAGCCTAGGCGTTAATATATATATATATATATATTTTAAACAATATTAATAATAAAACATAAATCTTTAACATAGAAAGTATTAAAACATAAGTTTTTTTTCTTAAAACAAAAAACATTTGTAATTTTTCTATCTTTTAAAAAAACATATTTTATTCAAAATAAGCCTAAATTCACAAGCATTGAACAATTGCTATCACATTACTACTACTTGTGGGACAACTGACGTATAATTAAAAAAAAATCAATTTATGAAGAAAAAAAATCTGGTGTTCAAACAAAAAGAATAAAGTCCCACATCGGTTTTAGTAGAAGGAGAAGAACGAGAGATTCCTCTATATATAATTATGGTTTCAAAACTTAGTATTAGCCCATCCAAAAGTGTTTGACTAATGCCTAATAGTAAAAGTTAAATATTTTATAATTAAAATTTAGGCGGTCTAATCGGTATTAATCGGCCGGTTAATACTGGTCCGCCTAGGCGCCGATTAGCCCGATTTTTAGAACAGTGAGAGTAAGTATCAAAATTTTAGGTTAGAACAAGAATACATGACTATATAGTCCTTCAAAGCTGCTATTATTCGATATGCAGTGAAGAAGAGGATAGATATTAAGTACGAAAAGTCAGATAGTAAGCGTGTAGTTGCGATTTGCTCAGACAAAAAGTTTCCTTGGAGGATTTCTGCATCTATCAACAACATCAGTAGTAGAGTGGTTGTTAGAGGTTTCAATGATGAGCATGATTGCACTTGGCAATGCAAAGTTTCACTTCTGACCAATGCTCGTATTGCTGAGATATACATAGAAGAATTTAGGATCAATCTAGATACTTCAGCAAAGCAATTGCAGAAGAAGCTTCTGAAACGCAACATCAATGTTGCAGAAATAATTTTTGAGATGACCAGATTAAGGTGCTGGCAATCTTTTGATGACGAGCAAGCATAGTCATTTGCAAGACTCTTTGATTATGTTATTGAGCTGAGGAAGACGAATTCTGGGTCCACAATTGAATGTGAGGTAAGACATACAAAATTTTATAGGTTTTATGTTTGTTTTCATGGTATCAAAGATGGGTGGAAGGAAACATGTAGGAAAATAATCCATGTAGATGCGATATTTCTGAAATGGAGGATGATTGGGCAGTTGTTAGTGCACATCCGCTGTCGACACTCGTTCGGGAAGAAGAACTTTGACTGTAACTTAACGACATTTTCACTGTAACGAAGAACACGATTTTCGAACTACCAAATCAAACCACGAAGAGAAATAACAAAATGGAAGATTAGTTCTATCTAACTAACTGGAATTTCAAACATAAACTCAATCTAACTAAACGGAGAGCTTCGATTTCGTCGGCAATCGAAATTGTCTTCAACGGAGGAGAAGCTCAAGACCAAAATCCTAGATTTTAATTTGGGGAAAAATATCGACTCAACCCATATTTTTATAACATTTAACCCACATGTTATTTCACCTAATTTACATGATTTTCGATTACACAAAACAACCCCATATTTTTATAGCAACGTTTCAATCTTCGTGACGGATATAACATAGGTTAACGCTAAGGATTATATAGTGAGTTGACTCAGACTTAATTGGTTTGACCTGCATTTTCAATAAGTCGATGGTAGAATTACAAAAAAACCACTTGGATTGCATAAACATATAAATCAAACGAGCAATTCCGAAAATCTTCTTTGTAATTGGCTCTAGCTTAGTTTGGTCCAGCTAAGCATTCTGATTCATCAGGTGAGGCCCATCTTGGTCCTAAGAGGAATTGTTGGCTGAAGACGTACAAATTGCCTATGAGATTTGAGAAGCATTTTTAGAAAGAAAAAAAACCTTCCCATACGTGTTATTTACAAGTTGATTATCACCAAAACAATTTTCAGAATAATATAAAATTAGTTTTATATAACCAGAGTAATTACAGCCATTTATATTAGTTTGGTTAAAAAATCAAATATATTTTATTAACCTAATCATAAAAATAATTGTTAATTAGAAAAATACTTCACTCCTTTTTCCTTAATTGGCAACTACGAAAATTAGTAAATAATTTAAAAAATATTTATTAACCAATCAAATAGAATAGGAAAAATTTGATGAGAACATCAACCCAACAATCCATCACAAGGCGATTCCAATAATCGTAGAGGTTTCATCCGGTCCATCCGAAGCCGAGAGCCGCCTCGTAGAAGCTGAAACGAAGGAACCATGCACCAAATCCACTAAGGGAAACAAGTTCTCTCAACCAGCCAGCTATAATGAAGATTCTGGTCGAGCCCAAACACTTATGAGTCGGCCCAAAACTGGAGTCACTCACAACAACCCCTACATGCCTTCCATTCAAGCATATGGGCCGGATCTTGCCAAGTTCAAGCCCAATCTCGAAGGCCTAAGTTCAGATCCGAGCCAGTCCATGTTCTTGACCCATCAAGGACTCACGGCGAAGTGGTCCCAACCCAATAACTGATATGCTTAATTTAATACCCTAAAAAGTACTAAAGCAGTTGTTATAGTAAAGCTAGGGGTCGAACCACAAAAGACTCAGAGAAACGCACAATAGATTGTATAGATCCAAAATAAGCTAAATCAAAAGATGTAAACGAAAACAATGCAGAAATTAAAAGAGTTGTAAAGCAATGCAGAGAATATAGGCCAAGGGTATTTCTCAGGAAATCAATGAATGCAGTTTAATTAACTAACATGATTCAGATTTAAGCACTGTTCTTGAACTCAAATCACTAAGATATAATTAACCAACTCTCGTTGCGAAAACTATCTAAATCTAAATCTTAGGAATTTCAAATCTCTTTGCGAATCCTAAAGTCTAAATCAGCTTTAATATCAGGTTTGATATGTTCACAAATCAATTAAACCAAATCTCTTTGCGAATAATCAATTTGCTCACCTAGGTTCTATCAGGTAATTAATCGCACTCTCGAGCCTAATCAATTATCCTAAGATCTAAGTTCCAGATTCGTCAACCTAGAATTAGCTTTGAACACAACCTAAGGCGAAGAACTAATTCAGATGGTGAATCCTAATAATAAATCAACCTAGCATTCAAAAAAATCCTTTATGAGGAAACCCTAAACCTAAAGTGGATCTACTCAGACATGGCAATTGAATCAATAGACATGTTTGAATAAATCATCAATAAAATAAGAATAACAATAGGTTCTTGAGATCTGATCTCGGACGAAGGGAGATTCAGACTTGTCTCAAACCAAAGTATATAAAGCATAGCCTAAACAAGTGGCTGTAAAACCCTATTTATAACCTAAAACACGTTTTGGGCCTTCCTGTACATATCAAAGTCTTCTGGGCCAATTCTGCAATTCTTCAACTCTTCAATAAGTCGCGATCCTTCTGTTTCCCCGACGGGTATCGATCGATACTAGGCAGTATCGATCGACACTCAGGTGATTTCGACGTCTCAGCTACACGGATCTCTGCTTCGCTCCAGAATGTTCCAGAAAGCTCCAATATCTCCAATTAAGCTCCAAATGTGTTATAACCTGTAAAAGACTCTAAAAGACTACAAAACACTAGAAAGACTCTATAAAAAGGACTTATATCATGGTCTAAACAGGGGTAAAAACCATGATATATCAATAACATACCAGACCGAGCCACAACTCACCAGACAAATCGACGGTCCCATAACTTATCATATTTGGAGTTTTCTTTATTTGAAAGTCTCCAAACGTTTACTTGACATCCATGAGATTTTGTGCTACGTCTAGAAGTTCCCCACAACACTCTAGAGTGCACCAGCACGCCTTGGATCAGGTGGATCCAACCGTGTCAACAATTGAACCAACCAGAGTTAGTTATGAAGATCATAAAGAACAGTCGGTTTGATATGTTACAAAACCGACGTTAGAAACCCGGATAACTTTTGGATACTACCAATTCAAAAAAAGATTGTACTGAGCGTACGACAAGCTTAGATCTTGCTCTATTGGCGACAACGATTCACTTTTATGAATTTGGGACAATAATTCCTAAAGTTACTTTACCTAGGGTAAATCAAGCGAATTGTTTAAACAAGTGCCACGACCAGATCGAGACACTTCATGAAGCGAGCCACATATGGATCCAAATATCTATGAGTCTAGTTTCCAAAACATCCAAGATCTCCTCAATCAGCCCAGCAAATCACTCAGGAAAGGGCCAACAGTGGAGACGTATCCAATGGACCCAATCCATGTCCGAAAATGTCAAGTGAGATCTTTTAAAACCCAAACATGAAAGCCCACCTGAGCACAGTTACTCTGAGCTTAGGAGACACCTAATAAGCCTTCTAGAAGATGGGATGTCGCATAAGTCAAGTCATAACAAGTGGAACTTAAAGAAGAAACAAGATCCCCTAAATTCCGCCCCTTAAAACAAGGAACTGATTCCACTAATTTCCTTGTTTAATATTTGCAATTTCAAATTTGAATTGCAAGTGTGTGTAAATCCTAGATATTTTTATTATAAGAGCAGTAGCTCACCCTCATTGTAAAAACACCTTTGAATTTGATTAAGTAAAAACGTGTGTGTTTTGTTCTTTCAAGAACCGAGTTCTTGTGTGTATTCCTTTTCATATTGAGTCTAGTATGTGACTTACTATTCTCTTGTGAGATACGAATTAAGTTTGTTTGTGCGACTCAAACATCCTTGTTCGTTCATTTGATTGAGCGAGTCAATCACTTTCCCCTTCATTTCTATCTTCGTCCCACTTCCGCACCATAAGCTTGGAATCGTACGTTTTGATCATCAAGTGATCTTAAGTTGGAGCGACTCCGATCTTATATCAAACTCGGAGAATTTTTGGATACTAACAATTTAAAAAGGGATTGTACTGAGCATAAGACAAGCTTAGATCTTGCTCTATTGGCGACATCGATTCACTTTAATGAGTTTGGGACAATAATTCCTAAAGTTACCTTACCTAAGTTAAATCGAACGCATTGTTTAAACAAGTTACACGACCAGATCGCAACATTTCAGGAAGCGAGCCACATATGGATCCAAAGCTCTTTGAGTCTAGTTTCCAAAACATCCAAGATCTCCTCAATCAGCCGAGCCAATCGCTTAGGAAACGCCCAACAGTGGAGACGTATCCAATGGATCCAATCCATGTCCGAAAATGTCAAGTGAGATCTTTTGAAGCCCAAACATGAAAGCCCACCTGAGCACGGTTTCTCTGAGCTTAGGAGACACCTAAGAAGCCTTCTAGAAGATGGGATGTCACATAAGTCAAGTCATAACAAGTTGAACTTAAAGAAGAAACAAGATCCCTTAAATTCCGCCCCTTAAAACAAAGAACTGATTCCACTCATTTCCTTGTTTAATATTTGCAATTTCAAATTTGAATTGCGAGTGTGTGTAAACCATAGATAGTTTTCTATAAGAGCAGCAACTCACCCTCATTGTAAAAACACCTTTGAATTTGAATAAGTAAAACCGTGTGTGTTTTGTTCTTTCAAGAACCGAGTTCTTGTGTGTGTTCCTTTTTTATATTGAGTCTAGTATGCGACTTACTATTCTCCTGTGAGCCACAAATTAAGTTTGTTTGTGCGACGCAAACATCCTTGTTCGTTCATTTGATTGAGCGAAGCAATCAATTTCCCTTTCATTTCTATCTTCGTCCCACTTCCGCGCCATAAGCTTGAAATCGTTTTGATCATCAAGTGATCTTAAGTTGGAGCGACTCCGATCTTATATCAAGATTTGATATACAACTATATTATATTAATTAGGTTTTTCTCTGTATTAATAATTTAGATATGATAGCATAATACCCGGATTTTGAATTTGAAATTTTACTCTAAACATTTGATGAACTTTAACTAATATTAAGTAATTTTTTTTAGATAACAGAAAGATGAGTAGTAAACATTTGATGAATTTTAACTAACGTTAAGTAAATTTTTATTTATTGAGATAAAAGTAGAAAAAGTCTAGTGTATTAGATGTGGTCTTCTACTTGATTTGATTCACTCATGTGTGTAGTAGCGAAACTGGTATAACTTTATATTGCATTGCAATAGATAAGACTTTTTACTTTTTACAAAAACAAAAATGTATTCAATATTAATTTGTGGTAAGGTAAATAATGTTTGTTTATTTTTTTGTAGTCTTACATGGAGATTTGTAGGTACATGCGAAACCTAAATCTAGTAAACCTGTAGCATAGCATGCTGATCTGAAATCTAGAATTTTGTCAAAACTTTGTGATCTTTTTAGTTTGTTGATTAGTATTCTTAGATAATATTTGTGGCATGAACCAATGTTGTTTTTAGTGAATTAGATTAGAAATTTGTGAGAAGTCACCCTGTAGTTTGCCTCGTTGTTAATGGCCAAGATTTTTTTTTAATTTTGTAAACTACGTCGGCCTTTAAGTTTGCATCATAATAGCCTATTCGATTAGCCGGTATGATTGTTTGGATTCTTGTTGACTTAAATTTTTTGTGTTAAAACAGAATATAATAGTGCTAATTGAATTTTCGATTGGTGATGAGTAAATAGATTTCTTAGTACCTTTTGGTCGATAAGAAATAGTTCAAAACCCATAATGAAACCGCTTTTTTGTCATTTCGTGCCTCCCAGAAGTGGACGACTCAAATAAGCAGTTCATTATTAATAAAACATTAAGACAAATTTGTTTTTGTTAGTTTAACCTAGATATCAAGTTAATTTCATTTTTATATAATTTTTTCCTTTGTTAGTTTAGTTTTCTTTTATAGTTATTTCCATTTTATTTTGACATATAATTTTATTTTTCTTTTTTTTGTTTGTTAAGCTTTTTATGTTGATTTAGCTATGGTTTGGGGATGACTTTGCTCATAATCTTATAGTGTGATAGAGAACGTGTTGTATAGCTGTTGTTACGGGGTGATCCGTTGGTATGACTCCGAGGAAAAATGTTGGAAAAATTGGAGGGTTTGGAACATTTTTTTCCTAGTTATGTTGATGCTAAAGTGACGGATTATAGTGGAAAGTTGGCGGTGTTGTGGAAAAATGAAGTGTATGTTAATGGGTGCCATCACGAGACAATAATTTGGTGTGCGCTTGAAAATGCCAGGGGAAGATTTGGGGGATACTTGAGTGGTTTGGCGTTGTGAATACAATCAGTGAGTATGATGTAGCGCATGTCCTTGCAGCTACACTTTGATAAATATGAGCCATGACATGAACATTATTGAATCATTCACCAAAATATAATTTGGTTTTGATAATTTGTTTTTTTTTAATATATTCTTGTTCCATTCCGTTTAAGTTTGTTTTGCGTTAGTTCATGAACCTGAAAGAAGAGGAAGAAAAACAATGGACGATACCTTAAATTCAATACCTTAGTCACAAGCTGATTAATGAATCATTCTTTCGTTCTTGCACCATCTTCCTTCTTTAGTTCTTGCGCCATCTTCGACTCTTTCTTTCGTCATCTTTTGTGATTCTACAGAAGATGCGAAACAGTAAACGGATGTCAACGATGAGAGAAACGACACTTGTTCTTATTGCTGACCTTGTCACAAAATGCGTGGCAAGACTCCCCCTTTCAAGCCAGGCCATTGCAAACCAAGTGTCCAAGAATCTCCGTAACTTCCAAGAATCTCCGTAACTTAATCAATGCAGGTAGGGTCTTCGAGGTGAGATCAAATGAGAATATACACGGAACGTCTATCAATGTCGGTCTAAAATCTTCACATGGTTCCCTCGAGATGGAATGGTACGTTCTGGTTAAAAAGGTTCTCAAGAACGAATACGTTCTTCGTCTGGTTCACTTACCTTTCATGGGCGATACTTTGGTTGCTTCTAGAAGAGATATTGGTGCCATCGGTGCCAATGAGGTTTTCTGTGTTTGGTGTGGATCCTACGCCATGTGTGGCATCTCAAATATGAAGGCTGTCCACTACAGTCCTAAAACATCAGTGCTCAACAACAACATTTATGTGTTTGGAGGCACTGATGATTACCTCAACTATCTAGAAGTCTTCAACCAAACCACCAAGCAATGGAAGATTTTCCCAATCCCTAATTAAGGAAGACACAAATATGATAGACCCGAACTGCGACACACTTGTGTTGAACGAGATGGTTTATTTCGTAAGATACACTACATGCACCGTGTTTGACCCAGCAACTGGCAGATTGGAGAGGAATGATGAGTACTCCATGAGTGAAAGGCTTTATCAAAGCTCATGTGTAATAAGAAACACTCTATTCACGTTTGGTTGGAACGGCATGATTGAAGCATTCGACTCCAATTCTAGATCTTGGAAGGTTGTGAGGGGGCTTGAAACCTTACCTCACTTTCAGCTTTTCTCGTGATGCAATATCAAAAATAGTGAATCAAATGTTTTCAATACATAGATTTATTATGAGAATATCATTCTCATAATTTCACAAAAGCAAATGATTCTCATTCAATGTCAAATGCTAAATTGGTAGCAAAAAGACAATTATTTGATTTAGCTAATTATTCTTTTTTTTGTTTAAATTTGAATTAATTATTTTAATGTATTTATTGTAAAGATTATCTTGTAAGAGCTATAAAAAGCTCATTGTTCTCATTGTAAAGACAAGTAAGTTTTGAGAATTAATAAAAATCAGAGAAGAAATTCTTTTTTGATTCAAGATGTGTTCTTGAATATTTTTGGATCTATGTCTCATGTGTGGATCTCTTGAGACTAGGTTTGTGAACTCATCACAATGGCTTTCACACCCTTAAGTGGCATTCTTCAATCCACCTACTATCTTCTATTTTACTGCCTAAATATCTATATCCGAAGAGTTTGTGACAATGTCGAAATTCTCCCTTGGATCTTACATCATCTGGTATCAGAGCCGAAGGTCCATCAGGTTGTCATCTGAATCATATTAGCATTATTGGATTTCTTGTGCTTATATCATTTGGTGTCATTCCAATCTCTATCTTTTTGTTTTTGGTTTTTGTTTCATCTTTTTATCGAAAACAAAAAAAAATCCAAAAAAAAATATTTTGTTCTTTGATTTTATAATTTTTTTAAAAAACAATAAAACAGTTTTCTTTATTTTTCATAAAGTTTAAGATTTTTTTCCCATTAAAAAAAAATTAAAATTATTTCCTTTTGTTTTTGAATTTTTTTTTCTTTAAAAAAAAACTTAAAAAATATATTTATTTTTATAAATAATTTTCGTCCATAAAAACCTTCACAAAAAAACGTTTTCTCATTTAATTCAATTTATTTTTTAAAAACAAATCTTATAAATAAATCCAATTTTTTTTTTGTTTTGTATTCAAATAAAAATATGTGAAAAAGAAAAAAAAATATTCTCAATGTGAAACAGTTTTGAGAACAAAAACTTTATTAAGAGTGAGAGAATGATACAATATCAAAAATAGTGAATCAAAGGTTTTCAATACATAGATTTATTATAAGAATCCCATCCTCATAATTTCACAAAAGTAAAAGATTCTTATTCAATGTCAAATGCTAAATTGGTGGCAAAAAGACCATTATTTGATTTAGCTAATTATTCTCTTTTTGTTTAAATTTGAATTAATTTTTTTTATGTATTTATTGTAAAGATTATCTTGTAAAAGCTATAAAAAACTCACTGTAAAGACAAGTAAGTTTTGAGAATTAATAAAAACCAGAGAAGAAATTATTTCTTTATTCAAGATGTGTTCTTGAATATTTTTGGATCTATGTCTCATGTGTGGATTTCTTGAGACTAGGTTTGTGAACTCATCACAAGGGCTTTCATACCCTTAAGTGGCATTCTTAGATCCACCTACTATCATTCCATTTCACTGCCTAAAGATCTATATTCGAAGAGTTTGTGACAATGTCTGAGATTCTCCTTTGGATCTTATATCATCTCGCCAGCCCTCTTCAATTTCAACGGGAACCTCCTGGTTTTGCACCAGCCAACGATGGATGTGATCTGTATCACCGTGATCCGCTTGGAAAACCGAGGCCTAGAGATATTGTGGGGGCATATCGAATTGTCTAACGTGAGTCTCCAGCGTCCTGCAATAATTCACCAAATTGTAAGCCTCGAAATATGAGGTATATAGGACATATTTATCTATGAACATGATTCTCATCAACTAGTGAAATAACAGTTTCATAACAGTTTAGCTATGCTGATTCTCTGAATCTTTTCGAGCTCATGCTATGTTTCCTTTGTAAAACACCTACTGGTGTTACTTATTGTTTTTGTATCCTCCCCTCCTTAGTTCTTCGGCACTAAAGATGATTTTGTATCCTCCTCTCCCCTCTTTAGGGATTTCTTAATAAAATCAGTGTTAAAAAAAAAAAAACAGTTTAGCTATGCTGAAGTGCCTGCCTAAGATGATTGTGTATCATTCATGTTAGCTTAAATTGAAAAGAAAGGAATAATGAGCATACTTACGTGTAGCTCATGTTATTGTAGATTCTCTCTGGAGCATTCAGCATTATTGTAGATTCTCTCAGGAGAATTCAGCATTATGGTGCCACTAGAAGGGAATTTCTGCATATTTCTAATATGAAAATTGTAGCATAGATTAGAACAAACCTCCAAATCAATTCGAGGATACATAAAGGTGAAGACAATTTCTTCCACGCACATCCGCAGAGTTGGAGCCTGAAACATTAGATACAAGATTGAAGATGAGCATATCAGATATGGGATTACAAATTCATCAAGCTAAAAGATGACTGAAAGACAGATAAACTTGTCACAACATTTCACATAGATCTTTTTCTATCTAATCAAAAACATTACACACCTTCTGTTTCTTGCATTGTTTTCATTTCCCTGTGTCACATATACAGTAAATTAAACTTAAGAGTATTTCTTAATGCGAGAAACCAACAAAATAAACCACAATTTAGCTCTTGAGAACACCACCTTATAAACACGCAAGTATTCAGCAACTGCAGATCTTTAGTTTTTAGCACTAGATACATAAAATGCAAAGGAGATATATGTTATGTAATAGAAGAATTCACCCAAAAGGCCAAAATCCAACTTAATGATCCGAGAAAACTCTCATATAACTCTCATATATTTCAAACATGAGAAAGAAAACTATCTCTCCCATTTTGGCTGTATATCTATCGATGATTGGAAGTTGGAACTTATTAGTTAAATTGCCGTGATTTTTATAATTATTTAGTGACGATGTTGATGTTAAGGTTTGTCAATAAGATGATATATTGAAAAAATATATTGAAAAATTAACATTAAAATATATTTAAAACTTTTATTTAATACATGTCTATTATATTTATCATTATTTTTATTTAATACAAATTACAAAAATATAAAACTTTGTCTAACAAAATAGAAAAGTGATAATTCGATATTAAGAATCAAAAAAATTGTAATACTAATTGGATAAAAAATAATGAAATATTTTCTTGAAAATGATATATTGTTAGATTTTCAACCAAAAACTTTAATTTAATATTTATCCTATTTAAAATGTTACAATGTGATTATGAAATTAAGAATGTAAAATAAATTTTACTACATATAATGAAAAAAATAATTTATTCAATTCTGTTCCGAGAATATATAATTTTTTATAATAAAATTTACATCATTTGAGAGTCACAAAATACTATAATATAAGTTTTTACAATTAACTTAACAAAGTCGAGAATATGTAAAATAGGACAAAGATAAGAACAAATAAATACAATTATAGATAAATGATAATAGAGAAAATAAGCATCTTATTATATAAAGTAGAATCTATTATACAATAGGAGAATTTTCTCTCAATATAAACTATCCACATCATCACTACAATCCTCTATTAATGAACACCACTTATGTAAAACTTTAATATGTAATAATTAAAGCTTCAACATAAGAATAATTATTACTATACAACTCTAAAACACACAATTACACCAACTAACGAGAAAATATATAATATTAATTATGATTTAAATTTTGAACCGGTTATTAACAAAATTAGTATATGCGAATGCATAAGTTTGGAAAAAAATAATTAAATGAAATAAGTGAAAAATGACCATATAGTAAGTTCATATTTGAAAATAAAATATTAAGATAAACTACTTAATTTATAGATAACCAACTACAATTCAACGGAAAATACATATAAAATGAGTTTATTATCATAATTAACAGTAAAACATCTATAAATTGATACTCGATAAATTAATATCTCGACAAATCAATACATTTTTTCGGATCCGAATTGGTTTCTCGGACAAATAAATATATCGAAATTTTCAAAACCAAAACTTAGCCATTTACTAAATGATCGTCATAAAACTTGAAATGCTTATTACCCAATTTTTGTTAATGGAAGAGACTAAGTACCATTGAAGCCAATATAATAGACTCTGAGAATCGTTCACATATTCTTTAAATAAAAAAGATGGAGAAGTTAAACCAACTCTTGCAATAACTTCACTCCAAGTTCTCCAAGTTCTGGTGTCCTAAGAATTATCTTTGAAACCATTGAGGTTCCTATTAATCTACTTCTTTCCTCATTTTTCACAGATGAAATGGACTAAAGATCATTAAGAATTATCGCTATTCTAACTTCACAAAATTGCTAAAACTCTAAGATTTTGTGAAAATTTGATTGATTTTTACATCATTACCCAGAATAAACGATATGTTTCTTTTGAAATGATGTTCGTTGATCGCATCAGCTCCATCTGCAATCACAACGCCACATATATCACAATCTTTCCCCTCCTCTAAATCCAAAACAACACACAATATTTCAAATTTTGAACACCCGAATCTGGTAATGATAAGATATATAAAATTTCGAATTCTGAAATCATACCTTAAGGTAGGTGCGAGCATCGATGAAGGAATGAAAATGGCGGAAACAAATGTGAGAAGCGGAACCATGGCTACCGAAGGCGTTGAAAGTCACGGCGACCATCGAGGATCAGTTATGTGAGTGGGATTTGTTGGATTTTTAGAACCGAGAGAGGATATGTTCTTCGGAGATGGGGAACAAGGAAAAAATCACAGATCTTTTGTCAGCGGTCTTTCNTTCACAGATGAAATGGACTAAAGATCATTAAGAATTATCGCTATTCTAACTTCACAAAATTGCTAAAACTCTAAGATTTTGTGAAAATTTGATTGATTTTTACATCATTACCCAGAATAAACGATATGTTTCTTTTGAAAGGATGTTCGTTGATCGCATCAGCTCCATCTGCAATCACAACGCCACATATATCACAATCTTTCCCCTCCTCTAAATCCAAAACAACACACAATATTTCAAATTTTGAACACCCGAATCTGGTAATGATAAGATATATAAAATTTCGAATTCTGAAATCATACCTTAAGGTAGGTGCGAGCATCGATGAAGGAATGAAAATGGCGGAAACAAATGTGAGAAGCGGAACCATGGCTACCGAAGGCGTTGAAAGTCACGGCGGCCATCGAGGATCAGTTATGTGAGTGGGATTTGTTGGATTTTTAGAACCGAGAGAGGATATGTTCTTCGGAGATGGGGAACAAGGAAAAAATCACAGATCTTTTGTCAGCGGTCTTTCACGAAGAAAGTAATACTTGGGCCAAAATATCTATAGATTCCGGAACAGAAATGTAATAAACTAAATATGTAACTTATGAGAGATTTGAAATGGTGTTAAGAAAATATATATATAACTATAATTAGAATCACACAGTAGTCAAATACTACATATAAACACATGAAAAAAGAATAATATTTCAACATATGTAAACAACATAATTAAAAGAAAAAACTGTTGTTATATACAAACACTAATAAGGAGAAATAACAAAACACACGCATATACACACAATGCAACTATAAACCGACTATTAAACTAAAATTCGAAATTAAAAAAAAAATTGTTTCTTAAAAAATAGCATATAAACAAATTTATAAAACATGAATGTAAAATAAACGCATATAAAAAAAACAATAAAACATGAATGTAAAATAAGTGCGGGGTCAATCCCTAATTATGACTAATGATGAGACTAATGATGAAGAATAAGGCTACTAATCTAAAAAGTAGATCCGCCCGCACAATTGCAATTTTAACTACTATTTACTTCAGAAGCAAATTATATACATTGATAAGTTCCAACTTCCAAGTCATCTGAACGTTTCAGTAATTTTTCATTTTTTTTGTTAACAGCCTAAATATCTATACCAATTCGGTAAACCAAACAGGGTTATTAAGTTTACATAAATTTTCCAATTTTTTTTAAGCTGCGCATTTTCTGTTTTGTACAATTGCTCTTTTTTTGTTGTTGTTGTTGTGTTAGTGAAAACATTTAAAAGTGGAGAGATGTTATCAAATTTCGCTTTTTTTTTTTTTTTTTACTTCACCAATTGCATGGTTTTTTAAGACAATTCATGAGTTTCTTTTATAGAACACTAGATTAGAGCTCGCGTGATACGAATATCGTTTAGTTATGCATAAATTACTTTTTGTAATTCACAATTACGAAAAATTGTAATTGACTCATACTACCTATAAACCTTATAAACATTCCATCTAAATGAATGAGAGGGTTCCAACAACAAATTTCGAATCTTATATTACTTAAAATTGAATCAATTGATAAAATCATTCTTTAAAAAAAATTATCTACATGCAAAGGGTACAATTATTACCCAAATCTCAGGGTCAATCATCTGGTTGATCCAGCGACACAAACATGGAACATGGAATTGATAAACGCAATCATCGAACCAGCAGATGTGGAATTTATACGCGGAATATACATCAGTAGTATATATCGACCAGATACGCCGGGTTGGCACTATACGAAATCAGAGAAATATACGGTAAAGTCGGGATATCAGGTTGGCCAACATATCACAGACAACGGCGACAACTACTTCTACGGTCCAGATATAAAGAAGTTACAGGCACACTCATGGAAATTGACTTGTCCACCGAAATTGCGACATTTTATATGGCAAGCAATCTCGGGGTGTCTGTCGGTCACAGCGAACCTACGCGCTAGAGGAATAAATTGTGACACACAATGTGCTAGGTGTGGTGTGGAGGGGGAAACGATTAACCATGTATTGTTTGAATGCCCACCAGTACTACAAACATGTGCACTCTCGCATATTCCATCGGCCCCGGGAGTTTTCCCGATGACATCGGTTTTCGCCAATTTTGATCATCTATTTTGGAGACTTCCAGCTGAGGAAATGAATATAATGTTTCCGTGGATTGTGTGGAACATTTGGAAAGCCAGGAATGACAAGGTGTTCTCAAATGTGGATAGAAACCCACAAGAGATTCTGAGGATAGCGGAAACAGAAATAGCAACTTGGGATGCGGCGCAAAATAGTGAACCTGACATATCTCCCCAACAACCATCGAGTCCCAACACGGGAATAAATGAACAAAATGAATATAACGGGCTCACATGCTTTATTGACGGGTCATGGAAGGAAGGGGATAAATTTTCTGGTTTAGGTTGGTTTTGCTTTCAGGAATGAATTGAAGGAAAGATTATGGGGGCCCGTAATCTACGAAGAAGCCTATCCCCGCTACACGTGGAATTGGAAGCGCTCATCTGGGCGATGCATTGCATGATTGCAAACCACAAGACGGCGATAGCCTTTGCTATAGACTGCTCAGAGTTGGTGAAGATGGTGTCTACACCGAACGAGTGGCCGGCATTTACGCTACAGTTGGAGGAGTTCGAGAGGAGCAAGGAGGTTTTCACCTATTTCTCTATCACACAAATCCCACGCACGAGCAACACAGTGGCAAATAAGTTAGCACGAGGTGCTCGAGTCTACCCATCGGAATTCACTTATGTAAACTCGATACCCCCGATTTGGTTCACCGAATAGGGTTAGGTATCAAGGTTGTTGACAAAAAAAAAAAAAAAAAAATTATCTCTCAAAACTTAATTGTTCTAGCGTGTTAGAAAATTTATGTTTTAAAGTAATAATTCAGGTTTAAAAATCATACCTACCTCTGAATTTTTGTCGTTTGATTATTTATACAAAATTATCACACACTCGATAACAAGCTGATATTCTTCTAATTTTTTAATATTTATGAATCTTACTAGATAAGTACCCGCATATATGCGAGTTTGTAATTTAATATTTTATAACCCGTGAAAACAAAATTCAAGACAAAAAAATAGAAAAAAAAATTAAAGCACCCGTAAAAATATATAATACATAAATTTAGAAACAAAGTTTACGATGAAATAAATATATACATTGAAATAAAAATTTGGTGAAAAGATGCAGTAAATAGTTTTGGACACGATTATTGGACTTTTATTTTTTTAGTGTGTAATTGACATATTACCAATTTGTGGTTTATATAGAGGTGAGAAAATAGATTTTTTTTTTTTTTTTATGATTAATTTTCTTAATCGAAATGGAAAAAGTAAGATTTTTTTTTTAATATTAATTTTGCCTTTTATAATAAATTAACTTTTTGATTAACTAACTTTTTATCTTTTAAGATTATGAATCGGTTATTTAATTTTCAGAATTTTTAAATTTTTTTTTATTAATCGATTTTAAAATTTTCCAACTTTGACTTGATATGTGTCGCGATCAGATGAATTAGCAAATTTGAAACATTCAATTTTATATTAGAAGTTTTCCTTATTCTAAACAGAAAATTTCAAGCCTACGTGGCAATTAATAAGTCGACCACCATATGAACGAACGTTTGAGCAATTTTCCAATTTTACAACTCTCCAAATTTTCTGTGTTCTACAATTTGTTCTTTTGCCCTTTTTGCCTAAGAATTGGAAAAAGGTATCATCTCTTTAGAACCGTCGGATCAATCTAAAACTGATCCAACGGTCAGAAAAAACCTCACCGAACATTCTGGAAACATCAAGTCTTGGGCTTATATAAACCTCAACTTTGACGCTCTTTCTTCATCCCTAAAACTTACCTCTAATTTTTGCTCTTTCTCTGCTCAAAGCTTTCGAATTTCTTCATTCTTTTCGCTAAAACTTGCTCTGTCTCTGTTAGATTGATTGATAATGGCGGGTAAAGGAGAAGGTCCAGCGATCGGAATCGATCTCGGTACGACCTACTCTTGCGTCGGAGTATGGCAACACGACCGTGTTGAGATCATTGCTAATGATCAAGGTAACCGAACGACGCCGTCTTACGTCGCCTTCACCGACTCCGAGAGGTTGATTGGTGATGCCGCTAAGAATCAGGTCGCCATGAACCCTATTAACACTGTCTTCGGTATGTAATCTCATCTCTTACTGATTTTTAGGGTTTATAGGGATGATCTTACTTCGATTTCGATTTCATGCGTATATCAGATCTTTTTGGTTTCCCTTTGTTGATCTTGCTTTTCTAAATTGCTTCGAGTTGTGGCTGCATAATCCAAAAACTAGATTGTGTTGTTTTTAGGGTTTATAGGAACATCTTAATTGCACAATTGTTGATTTCGATTACTGTTCATTTTGGTTTCCTTTGTTGATTTTGTTCTTCGAAATTGCTTCGATGTGTGACTAAACTCTGTTTTTGTTAATTGTGATAGATGCAAAGAGATTGATTGGTCGTAGATTCAGTGACACATCCGTCCAAAGCGATATGAAGCTATGGCCATTCAAGATCATCCCTGGGCCTGCCGAAAAACCAATGATCGTCGTCAACTACAAAGGAGAAGATAAACAGTTCGCCGCCGAGGAAATCTCTTCAATGGTTCTCATTAAGATGCGTGAGATTGCTGAAGCTTACCTCGGCTCCTCGATCAAGAACGCTGTGGTCACTGTTCCAGCTTACTTCAACGACTCTCAGCGTCAAGCCACAAAGGACGCTGGTGTGATCGCTGGCTTGAACGTTTTGCGCATCATCAACGAGCCGACCGCAGCAGCCATTGCTTATGGTCTTGACAAGAAGGCAACCAGTGTTGGAGAGAAGAACGTTTTGATCTTTGATCTCGGTGGTGGTACTTTTGATGTCTCTCTTCTCACCATTGAAGAAGGTATCTTTGAGGTCAAGTCTACTGCTGGAGACACTCATCTTGGTGGTGAAGACTTTGACAACAGAATGGTTAACCATTTTGTTCAAGAGTTTAAGAGGAAGAACAAGAAGGATATTAGCGGTAACCCTAGAGCTCTGAGGAGGTTGAGAACAGCCTGCGAGAGAGCAAAGAGGACTCTTTCTTCCACCGCGCAAACCACCATTGAGATTGACTCTCTGTTTGAGGGGATTGATTTCTATTCTCCAATCACCCGTGCTAGATTTGAAGAACTCAACATGGATCTTTTCAGGAAGTGTATGGAGCCTGTTGAAAAGTGTCTCCGTGATGCTAAAATGGACAAGAGCACAGTTCATGATGTTGTCCTTGTCGGTGGTTCCACACGTATCCCCAAAGTTCAACAGCTTCTCCAGGATTTCTTCAATGGTAAAGAGCTCTGCAAGTCCATCAACCCCGACGAGGCCGTTGCATACGGTGCAGCTGTTCAGGCCGCGATTCTAAGCGGTGAAGGAAACGAAAAGGTTCAAGACCTTCTCTTGCTTGACGTCACACCTCTCTCCCTTGGTCTTGAAACAGCTGGTGGAGTCATGACTACACTGATCCAGAGAAACACAACAATCCCGACCAAGAAGGAACAGGTCTTCTCCACTTACTCAGACAACCAGCCAGGTGTGTTGATCCAAGTCTACGAAGGTGAGAGAGCTAGAACCAAAGACAACAACCTCCTCGGCAAATTCGAGCTCTCTGGTATCCCTCCGGCTCCACGTGGTGTCCCTCAGATCACAGTCTGTTTCGACATTGATGCAAACGGCATCCTCAATGTCTCGGCCGAGGACAAGACCACCGGCCAAAAGAACAAGATCACAATCACCAACGACAAGGGCCGTTTGTCTAAAGACGAGATTGAGAAGATGGTGCAAGAAGCTGAGAAGTACAAGTCTGAAGACGAAGAGCATAAGAAGAAGGTCGAAGCCAAGAACGCTCTTGAGAACTACGCTTACAACATGAAAAACACAATCCGTGATGAGAAGATAGGTGAGAAGCTTCCTGCTGCAGACAAGAAGAAGATTGAGGATTCGATTGAGGAGGCAATCCAATGGCTTGATGGCAACCAATTGGCTGAAGCAGACGAGTTTGAAGACAAGATGAAGGAGTTGGAGAGTGTTTGCAATCCGATCATCGCTAAGATGTATCAAGGAGCTGGTGGTCCTGCCGCCGGAATGGATGACGATGAAGCTCCTCCTTCTTCGGGCGGTGCTGGCCCCAAGATCGAGGAAGTCGACTAAACTGGGTCTCTTTTAGTTTCTGTCTTGATGTCTGAATTCTCTAAAATTTAGTTTAGTTGGTTTTTTTTTGTTTTTTTTTGTTTTTGGAGCTATGTACTTCTCTCTATTTCTGTGTGACCCTTTTTTCTTTACAATGCTAGAAGTCGGATTTTTTTGAAACGTTTACAAAAAAACGATGATGGTAGTAATTATTCAATTAAGAAAATAAGCTTGCTCAGAGGCTCTGAAAATTGATGTACTCGCGCAAAGGTCTCGAGGAGGAATACCATTCAAACCAACTCAAAAGATGCAAGAAATGCAATAGACGATGGTAGGCGGTGGTCGAGGATATCAAGGACAACCTCATTAGAAGGTTAAGGGGATTGGGTAAGTTTTAGGCTTTTAGCTGCCATTCAGTCTATTGAAGGAAGAGAAGACGATTTGCATGAAGAAGGTGACAACATATAACATCGTAGTGACTCTGCCATGGGCATGGTTTGGCTTGATAGGTGCAGTGCTCTTAGGGTTTGGTTTACGCCAATAATGTTAACAGGTGTGCCATGGTTGCTCTTGTTGTCTCTGTTGTGGTGAGGTCGAGCTGTTGGGTTGATAAGTCTGTCTGAAGATCCTCACGAGTCACGATGTGGCCCCAAATGATAATGCCAAGCTAAGCTAATTGCTTGAGTTTCTCAATACAGTTTAATGCAAATTAAGGCATCTTCAGAATAGCCCCTCCTTACTTACGATTTATTGATAAAGTGTCTCAGTTTTTCGTCAAGGAATCATTTTTTTTGGGGGGAGAATGCAGGTCAAGTACATCAGAAATGATTTTACAAACAAATGGAGGCAATAAACAAATGATACGATAAACCATCTCTACTAATAAAATCAGTCTTGTTTGACAGAAAGACATATGATAAGCTCGAGAAAACAAAACAAGTGCAAAAATCTGAGTAGAGAATGGTAAAATGAAAACTTAATATCCGCCCTTGAGATCGTTGACCACATCGTAAGGGATGGGAGTGACAGTCTCCAAGGTCATACCCTCGACCATGAAACCCGGTTTAGGACCTTTAGGCTGTCTCTTGGTGCTGATCGTCTCTCCTCTGGCTTTGGCTGCAGCCTTGAGCTCATCGTTAGTCTTCTTCCTGAGTTTGAACTCCTCAGCACACCTAGACTGCTGCACATGCTCCACACGCACATGTATCCTCTTCCTTATGATTCTGTTCCCAATCTAAACACCAACATAAGCCACACTACAAGTTATCTCTTCAAGAGATTACATTACCATAAAGACTTGAAATTCAAAGACAGATACAAGGCAACATCTCAAGTCATAATCAAAACATCACTAGAATCATCGTGGATTAATTTGCAATTGATACAAACAGCAAAACCGAATCGTAGCAAAAGAAGAACACAAGAGATAAAGGTAGCATCTTTAGCTCATTCTAATACTCTAAATCGATAGCTAAACAAAAACTACTTTACCCATTATCAAATAATCACAATCTGTTCTAACTCTAATACAGCAAATCAACAATCTTTCAATTAGTCATGAACCATAATACGAACTCAAACAGATCAAATTGAAAAATACTTCAACATATTTCACACCTGCTTATTGACTTCGACACCAACGGCGCGCTTGGTGACGTTCCAGATTCGACCAGTACGTCCATGGTAGAACTTGTGAGGCATACCTTTGTGAATGGCTCCATTAACCTTCACATCGACGTAATCGCCGACCTTGAAGGTCCTAAGGTAGGTGGAGAGTGGGATGTAACCCTTCTTCCTGAACGGCCTCGCGAAGAGATCTCTAGTTCTCGCCCTTACTCCGTGACCCGCCGGCATTTTCTCTTTCTCTCACACTTCTGTGTCTGGTGGTGGCTGAAACCCTAAAAGACGTTTGGGGAAGATGAGAGAGAGAGATCAAATCTAGTTAAAAAGGCTTTTTGTGTACAGCGGCCTATTGGGCCTTCAATATTTAGCCTTATTTTATGCGTAAGGTGGTGAGTGTGTGGGAAAAAAACCTAACCGAAACTTATCAATCCGAGCTTGAACCCAATATAATAATAATCTGAACCATATAGAAATTTGTTTTTTTTTTGTAACTTCTTTTTATATTATATAGTAAAAGGGAAATACAAGTAGTTTACAAGCCATTGTGGCGGAGTTTTTAACAATGAAAATAAACAATTACTTGCATGAGATGTTTTTGATAGAATATCCGCTGCTTCATTCCGTTCCCGATTCACATGGCTTAAGGAACAAAGAGGAAGTTTCCGAATCCAATGACGAATATCGATTAGGATGTTTCCGATCTCTGTATTTTCCGTAACCGTATTAATCAATGTAGTTAGCTCTTTGTTATCTCCTTCAAACCATACATTTCTCCATCCTTGTACCCATATTGTTTGAATGACATGTAGAAATCCAATTGCCTCCGCTTGTAATGGTGTTTGTAATGGTGTAGAGACTTGTTGAAGCTTCGCATAACCTGCAATAATATAGTTACCAAGATGATCTCGTAAAATCCAACCTACTCCCACTGTATTTCCATTTTGAATGAAACTACTGTCGAAATTGCACTTTAACCATCCTTCGGCTGGAGGTTCCCATTGACTGCTTCTTATATATCTTGCATTCTCGTCTATTGCTCTGTTTTTTATATCTGGTTTCATCACTACCGCCCATTCTTTTGCTCCATTTATGCTGCGAATACTATCTTCATTCGGTTGATTTACTCGTTTCTGAAAGAGTAACTCATTCCTCGATTTCCATATTGTCCATAGTGTCCAAAAAGGTAATATTCTCATCTCCAGTTCCAAATCCATTTTATCATATATCTCGAAACACCTTTGGAGGTTAATTTCTAGTATATCCGATGGGGCATCAAATTGGTGAAACCCTGCATATCTCCAAATGGATTTTGTATGGAGACATTGAAACAGTAAATGATTTATAGATTCATCCTCTTGACAACACCTTTGACATATTGGGGACAAAAAATTTATCGAATTTGAAGCGAATTAACCGAAATTAATTAATAAAGTAATTTATCTATTTTACTTTTTGGTCAACAAGTAATATATTTATTTTTAGTTAACAAATTAAATAAATCAAATACTAATTAAAATAGTTAATTAGCTTAGAAATGTTAAATAGTATGGATTTCACACCTGCTTGTTGACTTCGACACCAACGGATTACTAAACTAACCATTTCGCTTTCCTTTCCCTATTATTCCTCTTTTCTTCTCCATCATCATTTGTCTCTCTTCCTTTTTTTTCTTTTTTTTGCAACAAAGTTTGTTTTGTGTTAGATAAAAAACCAAACCTGGAAAAGTCTGAAGCTGGCGGAAACTGAGACAATAATCTGGGAAACAGCATAGAGTAGTGATCATGATGTGATAATCCAAAGTTTGGCCCCGACTCCAGTGTCCCCGACTTATGAAGGCTGGTGATGTACTATTGATGGATCTTGGAAGGAGACCGACAGTTTCTTCCAGGAAGACGTCGAAGGGACAATCATGGGAGCAAAAAATCTACGACGAAGTCTCTCTCCCCTACATGCAGAATTGGAAGCACTCATCTGGGCCATGCATTGTTTGATTGCAAACCAGAAGACAGAAATAGCTTTTGCAACAGACTGCTCCGAGTTGGTGAAGATGGTGTCTACACCCGAGGATTGGCCGGCATTTGCTTCACACTTGGAGGAATTCGTGAAGAGTAAGGAGGTGTTTTCTTTTTTCTCAATCTCTCTCATTCCACGCGCTTACAACACAAAGGCATACATGTTAGCAAGAAGTGCTCGCGTCTACCCAGTGGATATTACTTTTGTAAACTCGGTACCTCCGGTTTGGATTTCCGAACCGTTCTAGGTATTTAAGCTGTC
This sequence comes from Eutrema yunnanense, assembly GCA_002933935.1. Lineage (NCBI taxonomy): Eukaryota > Viridiplantae > Streptophyta > Magnoliopsida > Brassicales > Brassicaceae > Eutrema > Eutrema yunnanense. Next base: position 549,164 of record PKML01071751.1, on the reverse strand, counting down.
GACCAAAAAAAAAAAACCAAACCAAGAAAAATTCGAGAATTGATTTCTCATTCTCCCGACGAAGATTCAAAAAAGATCCAACAAAGATTCGGCAAAAATCAGGTTAAGATCCGACAAAAGTCTGGCAAAGTCCATGGTTCCGATAGTGGCGATGGTGCCAGAAAAGAATCGTTTACTTGTGGACTTCAAAGACATCTTGGAAAATAAGGAATAAGTAAAAGGATCGAAGAAAACGATTGGGAAAAAGTTTGCAGGCGAGTTTAATTGTTCGTACTTAGTTGACTCAGTGAGCTGGGTTCAAGTAATATGCTAAACTATTTTGTAACATGCTAAACTATTTACAGTACCAAATAAATACATAGATTTACCTCTTAACTTTTTTTGTTTCGCATGATAACTTAGTTATTAACTAGTTAATTTTCAGGTTGTGTGTTCGAATTTTTCGGTTATTTTGACTTTGGTTGTGGGTTTGATCAACAACGAAATAAAGTTAATTGACTCGGACGAACAAAGAAGAACAAGGAAGGCATGAAGAAAAAATCCAATGATATTTTGAATCGACAAAAATTATTTTAACATACTAAAAATGTGTTTATATTTAAGGATGTTACAAGTAAATGTAACAATATTTTACAATTTACCTAGCGGCTCTTAAGGGTTTATGAAAACCAATAAAATTTATGTATATCATTATAGTAACGAGTTACGTATTTTTGTAATGAGTTAATGATTATTGTATCATATATAAACACGTAGATTTACATCTAACTTTAGTTTTTACACTGTAAAAACATGTTAGATTGGTTTACATTTTATCTGTGTTACTGATTTTTTTAGCGCACTTCAAATAAAATAACTCGCTATTAAAATATATATTTTGTTAAAGTAATATTTCACAGTGTTAAAAATATATTTTACACCATCACGTATACTTATAACAACTGAGAGTCTGAAAGTGTTAATAAAATAGAAAATCTATATCTAAATCTCACTTACTCCTTTGCATTCTAAGCATCGTGAATCTCATCTTCTCCTTAACATGTTATTTAGCTACACGCAGGTCCGGTTTTAAGGGTGTGCAAATGCATAGGGCCCACAAATTTTTTTTTTGTAGGGAATATTTTTTTTTTTAGCATGACCCATATTTTTATTGAGCATGCCCTGTATACATGTATTATTTTACATAACTCGTTACAATAATGCATAAACTCAATAATAATTGTATTATTGATATATTTTTATTATTATCTTACATCATTTGCATCAATCATCTTCAAGTTCGTCCTCTCTGACGGAGTTGGTGCCCGATGGTTGTCCGTCAAAGCTCTGAGAAGAAACCTCGTCAGGATCGGTCGTTCCCAGCGGATGCATTGTTGTTGTTCGTGTTACAAGGTTTGGAGAGGATTATGAGATCCGGTCAAACTCAAACTTAACTCACTGAGTTGACTTGGTAATGGTATGCCTAGTCAACTCGAACAAAAGCTTGTTTATATTGCTTTTCTCCGCCATCACGACTCTTGTTACAATGGAAAGAAAGGAGAGACACCTTTTCATGTTACGAGAAGCACATACCAGCGATTGATTTCCCAGGAAAAGATATATAGAATTGCATGTCATCTTGTAGAAATGCGTCTCTACTCTAGGTGCGTATATGTGATAACCCGAAACCGGTTAATTAATTTTTTTCCTCGTTTAAATTTATTCTAATCTAAACCACTCACATAAATACTCCCTAAAACCCCTAAACCTAACCTAAGTCACATTCTCTCTTTTTCTTTCTCCTCTTGCGCCACCCTCTCTCTCTCACGTCCAGCTCTCTCTCAGCCTCTGCTCGTCGTCGCCAACTCCTCTTTGCCGTCAGCCACCGTGGCAACTCACCGCCACCGCCGTTTCTCCTTCTCCCTTCGTTTCCTTGTCGCGCAGAAACATCAGTCACTTTTCGAAGCGCCTCCAGATCGAACCGTGACGAACCAGACGACGCATAACATATCAAACTGAACCCCTGTGTCTCCTCTTTCTTTCAAGACCGAGATCGCCCATATCCGATGTCCCTAGAAGACGCTATGGCCTCATCTTCACGACTGGTACGTGCTGGAGGGACTGCAGTCCGCAGATCAGACGCGTCTGGGGAGAAGGGATAAACGGAGGACCAAATCAGAACGGATCAACTTCAAACTTGGCGAGCACATCCTAGACTCTTCGTTCTGTCTACTGCCGCAAACGGATCTGATTTTGGAATCATGGTTTGAGAATTGTGCTTGTTTTCCCGAGACATACCTGTGCAGATCGAGATTGCGGACAGTCAACTTCGGAGGTGATTTTCCGGCGATCCAGAAAGCTCCAGGAGGCGATCCACATCTCTCTGGAAAGGTCGTTGAGTCTACTTTCCGAATCCGCCTCATGATCTCCATTCCGAATTTCCACCAGAGAGTTATTGCCACTCTTGTATCGTGTGTCGATACTGTCCAATGCCAAGGTGAGGACGTGCTATNTCATGGATCTATAAAACCCCGTCACACTACGGGAGATTCTTAGAGTTAAGGAAAGAGATTTATCTCGCCTCCTTAGATCTTGTTTATTGCTTATCGCTTATAAATCGTCTTTTCCTTAATGTTTATTTATATATTATCGTGATTAAATCTTTCCTGTCTGTAGTGTAAAATTTTGGTCCTACAAGTTCGTCCTCTCTGACGGAGTTGGTGCCCGATGGTTGTCCGTCAAAGCTCTGAGAAGAAACCTCGTCAGGATCGGTCGTTCCCAGCGGATGCGTTGTTGTTGTTCGTGTTACAAGGTTTGGAGAGGATTATGAGATCCGGTCAAACTCAAACTTTACTCACTGAGTTGACTTGGTAATGGTATGCCTAGTCAACTCGAACAAAAACTTGTTTATATTGCTTTTCTCCGCCATCACGACTCTTGTTACAATGGAAAGAAAGGAGAGACACCTTTTCATGTCACGAGAAGCACATACCAGCGATTGATTTCCCGGGAAAAGATATATAGAATTGCATGTCATCTTGTAGAAATGCGTCTCTAGGTGCGTTTAAATTAATTATCTGATTATCTGATTTGATGTCAATAGCTTGTTCTTAAACCGTTGCTGCCTTTTTATATGTCGCGTTGGGTAATGTGTAATGGGTAATGACTTGATCAATAAATTGACTCATTACCCATTACCCAACGCGACATATAAAAAGACAGCAACGGTTTAAGAACAAGCTATTGACATCAAATCAGATAATGGAAAAAGGGAAAACATAGCACGTCCTCACATTGGCCTTAGACAGTATCGACACACGATTCAAGAGTGGCAATAACTCTCTGGTGGAAATTCGGAATGGAGATCAAGAGGCGGATTCGGAAAGTAGACTCAACGACCTTTCCATAGAGATGTGGATCGCCTCCTGGAGCTTTCTGGATCGCCGGTAAATCACCTCCGAAGTTGACTGTCCGCAATCTCGATCTGCACAGGTATGTCTCGGGAAAACAAGCACAATTCTCAAACCATGATTCCAAAATCAGATCCTTTGCGGCAGTAGACAGAACGAAGAGTCTAGAATGTGCTCGCCAAGTTTGAAGTTGATCCGTTCTGATTTGGTCCTCCGTTCATCCCTTCTCCCCAGACGCGTCTGATCTGCGGACTGCAGTCCCGCCAGCAGGTACCAGTCGTGAAGATGAGGCCATAGATTCTTCTTGGGAAATCGGATATGGACGATCTCGGTCTTGAAAGAAAGAGGAGACACATGGGTTCAGTTTGATATGTTTTGCGTCGTCTGGTTCGTCACGGTTCGATCTGGAGGCGTTTCGTAAAGTGACTGATGTTTTTGCGCGACAAGGAAACGAAGGGAGAAGGAGAAACGGCGGTGGCGGTGACTTGCCATGGTGGCTGACGGCAAGGAGAAGTTGGGGATGACGAGCAGAGGCTGAGAGAGAGCTGGACGTGAGAGAGAGAGGGTGGCGCAAGAGGAGAAAGAAAAAGAGAGAATGTGACTTAGGTTAGGTTTAGGGGTTTTAGGGAGTATTTATGTGAGTGGTTTAGATTAGAATAAATTTAAACCATGGAAAAAATTAATTAACCGGTTTCGGGTTATCACATTCTCCCACCCTTGAAGAGGATTCGTCTTCGAATCCAAGGAAAGAAGTCCGTGAAGGAACGAAACGGAAGAGAAACGTTTCGGAATTCGAACGAGAAGGTCACAGGTAAGTAAGAAAGAGAATGACACGAAAAGAACGAAAGCGCGGAAAGACTAGTAAGGTGGAACGGAAGGCACACAAAAGAGACGGTTGCTAGAACGGCTGACGGAAACATGAATGAGAGGAAGAACCAAGAGGGATCGTTATTAAAACCAAAAATGCTTTTCTTATTAATATAAAAGAGGAGTATAACTTTTTTTTGCAAAACTTTAAATCGGAACAGAAACAAAAACCAACATGAAAGCTAACTAAATCCTAGGAAGGAAAAACATCACCAAATAATGAAAATGGAAAATAACTAAGATCTACTCCTATAAGAAAAAAAAAATGAAATTTCGCCTAGCCACTAAAGGAATCTTCCGATGGGTCCTCCTCGAAGTCGTCGTCGGAAGAGATGTAGACCGACGGTCCGACTGGCTCCTTTTCTGCTAGGAGAGCGTTGCGAAGGACGATGCTCGCCCGTTCCGTCTCGGTGAGTCCCATCCGTTCCATTCGGATACGGGTGTCTCCACGGAGCCCGAGGTAGAAGTTCCGAGCTAGCTGGGCGATTGGGGGAAAGCAGCCAAGGGATTCTATGGCTCAGATGAAATCGTTGTGGTAGTCCTGAGGCGACTGATCCCTCTGCAGTGTGATCGGCTGGTCAACCCTGAATGGTTCAGCTTCCGGAGGTACTCTGGCGGTGGCAACGCGCTTGCATTGACAGCATCTCCCATGCTCGGGTAACGAGGCGGTTGTCCAAGCTTGGTTTTCGGCCGCAGGTGATGTTGTCTGAACGTGATCGGAGGCATGGCGTTCGCGAGGCGGAGTAGAGCAGGGAGCCACACGTGAGCCGACTTGGTCGTTCAAGCGCCTCTTCTTCCACGCCTTCACTCGGATATAGTATGGGACTTGCTTGCGGGCAGTGAGACGAGTCTTGGCATGAGCATAGCGGCTGAAACAGAACAAACAAGAAAAAGAACTCTATTAGATCGTGGTCCATGTTGTTGTTGTTCTCGGTTTGAAATCGTACATAATAAAATCATAACTTAAGGAAAATATTTTTATATATTTTTTTTTTAAACGATTTTCAAACTTTGGGCGCGACCACTCTAGGACAGCGCTAGAGTGATCTAATCCTGGGCTCTGATACCACTTTGTAACATCCCTATCCCAGGTCTCCGGAGATAACCGGGAATCGGGCATGTTAGGTGCACCAGTGGCCAGCAACACAAGATCGCCAGGAAAACGCCCGGTAACAACAACAACACAATGGCACGATCCCACTAACCTGAAAGAAAACAAGGGGAGAGGGTTGAGTAATCAAGATTACCCAGTGATGATGAGCCTTTAGAAACTCACTTTGTGAACACCCGATCCCGCCTTCCTATTCAAGGATCCTGACGAACCGGCCTGACACCTTCGACCCCGTCGCTGGTTAAATGCGACGTGTCGGCTTTAACATTATTTTTACCACATTTCTAAAGTCTCATTCATCATACTATTATTTGTGAAGTCATAATCTGATGTGGCGTGCTCACATCGATTCTCCCTCATTCGAGCGCTTTTGAGATTATTTGTCATATTTTCATTCGTTACGCTCTGGTGACGTGTCTTCATCACTTAAATCGAACCAACGCTGAGTTAATCGTATCGTTTGGTTTAGATATCAACCCAATTTTTTTTAACACATGTTCGGTTTAATGTTCTATTCCGTCGTCGATTTTCTTAAAAAACCGTTCCTGGAAGTTTTACTAAAACAGACGTTTGCTAAAAACGGTTTCGAGATAAACGTTATAAAATTAATGCTTGTTCCTTTGTTACTTGCTGAAAATGCAATTGGTTTGGGTTCGTAATGGGTTGTCTCAACATCGGTTAGTTTTAGAGCCTATCTAAAACCAAGCTGGGATAAAATCAGTTGGTTGGTTCATTATAAAAGGAACGTCAATTTACATTTATTAAACCAAAATCTGTCACAATATTTATTATCTTAAGTATATTCGGCATATCGGTTGGTTTGGAATCTCAACCCGGTTGCTAGCTTATGTGTCAAATTCATATTGGGTTTCGCATATGAAAAAAAAAATCCTCTTAAAATTCCGTGTAATTTGGTTCTTGGTCTCGACTATACCAATTGACTTCTAGATTCAACCAAAACTCTAATGTTTCTTGTGTTTTTAAGACTCGCCGCAGATCGTTACAATGTGAATCGACAATTAAAATAAATACAAAATCTTAATATATAAATCGTAAGAAGCCCTAGCCTTAAAAACTATATATATAAATCAAACCCTATGTATCATTATTAATCTACAAAATCGGTCATCCTCTTCGTCTTTGTCATCTATATCTAATTTTAGTGTTTTTGTGTCTTTTAGGTATGTACAAATTCATATTTGGGTAGTCTTGGTTTCTGCGTTGAGGTTTGTTTGGTCTGTTTAAACGTGTGTGCATTTTTAAGCTTAATTTTATGATTGTGTAATTATAGGATACAGAAACGAAAGTCTTAGAATATTCTCACAATATACACGAAGATAAGGGATTGTAAGCAAGGTTTCAAAAAGTGGTTCGAATACTCTTACTAATCTCTTCGTTTTACAGTTTTTGTTTCATTATTTAATCTATATTCTTCTCTCCTAACTGATAGTTTGTTGTTTCTCTTCTGGTTAGTGTCTCGGCCCCTTGGATGATCTATTTCTTACTCTCTCGGCGCCCAATCTGGTTATGAGTTATGTTGCTATGAATAATTGTATATATGTTCTGATCATTTGTTCTTTTGCTATCGGTTAATTACGATTGATTTCATAGCTCTGGACAAATCTTGTCATCAATTCAAAATTTTTGGGTTTCCATTATTTGAACGAATAACCATTTTGTATTTTCTCCATGTATCCTACTGTTTTGTTATCTCTTAATTTGGTTAGTTTAGGCTACTCTTTATCATTTTTGATTAGTTAGTTGGATACGTGGATTGGGGCTGTGTGATCAGGGATTCACGATGATGAATGTTCAGCTGCAATTACAAGCAAATTTAATAGCGCTCTTATGTCATTGTATTCTTGCATCTTAGGGTTATTAATTTCGAAGATGTGTTTCTATTTGTATATATTTGTTGTTTTTAGATCGGATTTTTGCAAATCAAATGTCCCTTTTCCAGATTTTTACAAGTGTTGTTTCAAATTAGTGTTTTTGTATGCTTCGCTTTTGCAAATCAAAAACTCTCTTCTGAATTTGTGTTTTCATGAGTTTTGAGGGGTTTGACTCTCGTGAGTGTATTTTACTTAGATACAAACAATACAATTCTTTTCAGATTCTCGATTACTGTGATGTTTTCTTAATTCTGCTATCATCTATGGAAAAGAAGAGGGAGGTAATTCTTTATGTTGTTCTGTTTTATTTCATTATGATTATGCTTCTCAAAAGCACTAATCGATTTATTACCGATATGTTGCATTTTGTATACGCTTTTATCATTAGTTATTGTTGGATTAGTCCCATACTATTCATTGAATCCTGAAACTATCTCCTCTGCATTTGGAGACAGTGATGCAATTGGCAGCATAAACATGATACATCTCTTGAGACTCAAATTCTCCCAATTTAGTGAGTGAAGTATATACACACGTACGACATATATTATCATGTATATTTGAGGTACATATTAACTATTAGGGCTATAACTGCTATGTTTTCGTGTTTGTTAGGTTCACTTATGGCTCGGATACAAAAAAATTCTTATTCTTCTGAAAACCCAGCTGGTTCAGAAGATTTTGTAATTGAAATTTTTTAGTTGTCAAAGTAGTTCAAAGCTAGGTTTTGTGTGGGTTATGGAAGTACACACACCATCATTTTGACAGGGCTTTGTGGTTTCTTATTCTTATAGAAGCCATGAATCTTCATGGCAATGACTAGGGACAGATTGTTGCCATTTTTCTTTTCAGAAATTAGCCCACGAACTTAAGTACCGGTGAAAAGCACAATAGCAATTGGTGTGCTAGCCGCTGCACTCTCAAATATTTTTATGGTTGTTTCACATTTTTCTTAGCTGGTACATTGATCTTTGCCTTCATTACATGTCTTAGTGTCCTATTGGAAGGATTTCACGTACAATTAGTAGCGAACAGAAAATAAAGGTTCATTTTGAATAGTACAATATTGATATTGTTGTGGAAATTGGTGTTATATTATTGAGTTTGCATGATATTATTTTTCTGTTTTTGCAGGATAAATGTGTTATATCTATTTGGATTCACAAAACTTGAACACATATTCATGTTTGAGATTTGAAGATGTGGTCTTTCCTACTTCGGGGGAGTCTAAAGTTATAGAGCACTAGAGAACGAGACATTGGTTGTACGATTGAGAAATTACCTTGATAGTTCAAGTTTTAAATTTAGAGTTGCCTCCAATCGCACATACACTTTCTAACAACAATAATGTCTTATTTGTGCTAAAATNATGTTGAAATTTAGAGTAAAATAGAATGAGATTATGAAAAGTAGAATATAATTGCAAAAATAGTACTTTGTCATCTTTTTCTAGGGAATGCAAATACATCTAGTTAAAATCAACTAATTTTTTTTCCAAAACCAAAACCCAAACAAAAAAAATTCAAATCGAAATTGAAACTTACTGAATTTAATTATTCAAGGAACTGAACCGAATTAACATAAATTAACTAAAAGGTAATAATTCTAGTTAAATATTTCGAAAAATACATTTAAATAATACTAGCTATTTCGGATTTTTTCGTCCTTTGCAAAACGGACAGGGTTGATGTCCATAAGACACAATGGAAATGTCCAGAAAATACGATGGAAATGTGTCTTTCGAAAACTGTTCGACATTCAAGTCAGTAATTAAAAACAAAAAATACCAAGGTTTGAGCCGCTGAAAACCACAATGAATCGGAAAACAAAGAAAAATGGTTAAGTCATGATTTCGGAATCGAAAGAAATGATAAGTCCGCAAAGTATCAGTTGATTTAGGAAGCACTTTAGTGGAAAAGAGAGTGAGAAAATGTGTAGAAAGAAAAGATATCAGGAAAATGGCCCGGGTCATGTGGTGGGATTATTTTGGCCGAATGAAAAGAGAGTAAGAAGCCCAACCCGTGAAGCCTAGAAACCTATCAAGAAACTCTAATCCCATAGGAAGCCCGCTACGCCTTAAGCCTTACACCTTTCTCTTTTTCCTTTTTTTTATCAATGTGTGCAAGTGTGTTTGTTTGTGGTTTAGTTTAGGGCGCAAAACAGGTGTTATATAATCTGTCTTAATTAGCCATTTCGTCCACAAAGTGTGGTTCTGATCACATGGCCAGGTTCTGCACCAGCCCCATCAATGATATTTGGTTCACTGTCCTGCAACATAGCAAAAACATCAAATACATTATAAAATGCTTCATCATATAGCAAAGATAAACATCATATTCTTCATTTTCATTTTCTTTATTTGGAGCTTGTGATTTTACAATGTAGTTTGTTTTGCTAGGAATCACTTTTCTGAACTCAGTTCTTTTTTTATAAGAACAGTACATAAATAGTACAAAGATATATCGAACCACAATTTGGAAAGTAAATCTTAATTCGAATAACATAAGATCACTCCAAATTCTAAATATTCTAAATTGAATACACCCCATACTGTCCAAATCAATCATGGATTCTACAAAATACTAACGACGATAAAAGGCAATTATTCGTTCTGAATCTTATTATATAAAGTTGGATCTCTCAACATGAACGTGACACGTAGGATAATTATCACTCACGAGGTCGTGATATTTCTCATTGTTAATTTATATCTTGACATGTGTCAATTTAATTAAAAAAGTAAAAATGAATTAAAGTAAATGTTAAAAATGTTAAATTAAAAAAATGCAATCTTAAAAAAAAGAAAAAACAAGAATAAGTAAAAAAAAACTTATAATAAAGGAAAGTGACAAAAAATAAACTTAAAAGTTTATAATCTACAACTAGGGATGTCAATCGGGTTGGCCTGACCCGAAAAAAATTGGGTCTATATTCTAAAGTCCGGCCTTAACAGGGCTATAGAGCTTTTCGGGCTTTTTTTTTACATGTATAAATCATATAAAAATCTCGTTGTAAGTCTATAGATAATGAGTTTAAAAATATGAAGTAAATAGAATGCATGATAATGTTACTTGGATCACGAAACATAAATCCATCCAACCAAGTGCGTGTACAAATCATCAATGCTTCAACATGTCTAGGTAGAAGATGATTTCAATATTTGTTCAAGACATGCGCACCAATACTAAATGTAGAGAATTATAGTAAGGCAAAACTAGAAAATTAGGGTTTTCGATAAATAAAAAATATATAAGAAATATATGTTTTAAAAAGTTAAATTCTTAAACAAAACCTCTAACTCAATCAAAATAATTATTTCCAGGTTTTCGGGCCGGCCACCCAAAAAATCCACTAGCCCGATTGGGCTTGGCCCGAAAGGCCTGATTGTTTTTGGGCTTATATTTATAAGCCCGAGCTGGCCCTCGGGCTTTGGCCCTTATTGACATCCCTATCTACAACCACAACCAAACTTAAAAAAGAAAAATTATCAATATACTCTAAAACTTAAAAGGAAAATTATTAATCTTATTATATAAAGTTGGATCTCTCAACGTGAGTGTGACACATATGATAATTATCACTCACGAGATCGTGAAATTTGTCACGGTTAATTTAGATCTTGACATATGTCAATATAATTAAAAAAAGTAAAAATGAATTAAAGTAAATATTAAAAAAGTTAAACTAAAAAAATGCAATCTTAAAAAAAGAAAAAACAAGAATAAGTAAAAAAAACTCATAATAAAGGAAAGTGACAAAAGGAAACTTAAAAGTTTATAATCTACAACTAGAGATGTCAATCGGGCTGGCCCGGTCCAAAAACAAATCGGGTATATATTCTAAAACATGGCCCAGCCCGACCCGAACATGACTATAGAGCTTTTCAGGCTTTTTTTTACATGTATAAATCGTATAGAAATATCACTGTAAGTATATATAGATAATGAGTTTAAAAATATGAAGTAAATAGAATGAATGATAATGTTACTTGGATCACGAAACCTAAACTCATCCAACCAAGTGCGTGTACAAATCAATGCTTCAACGTGTCTAGGTAGAAGATAATTTCTATATTTGTTCAAGACATGCACACCAATACTAAATGTAGAGATTTATAGTAAGGCAAAACTAGAAAATTAGGGTTTTCGATAAATGAAAAATATATAGGAAATACTCCATGTTTTAAAAAGTTAAATTCTTAAACAAAACCTCTAACTCAGTCAAAATATTTATTTTCGGGCTTTTCGGGCCGGCCCGAGCCCGGCCGAACTAAGCACAAAAAATCCACTAGCCCGATTTTTTTGGGCTTATATATTTAAGTGCGAGCCCGGTGTTTTTCAGGGCTGGGCCGACCCTCGGGCTTTGGCCCTAATTGACATCCCTATCTACAACCACGACCAAACTTAAAAAAAGAAAATTATAAATATACTCTAAAACTTAAAAGAAAAATTATTAATATACGACCAAATTTAAAAGTTTATAATCATTTCCATTATGACAAAAGGAAACTTAAAAAAGGAAAATTATTAATATACAACCACGACCAAACTCTATCTAATAATCTACACCTTTCTAATTTTTAAATGTGTTCTTCCATCTTTTAGTTCTCTTATTCAAATTCTAAACAAGCAAATAATGACTTCTAAAAACTTAAAAAATCGATCAAAACTATTTTATTGTGAATCAATTAGATCGAAATATGATCTATCACATATCTCTTTAGAGAAATTTCGTCTTCAACCTTATCAGGTGAGCGTGACACGTAAGATAATTCTTACTTACGAGATCGTGACATTTGTCACGGTTAATTTAGATCTCGACACGTGTCAATGTAATAATACACACTTTCCAAACAATAAAAAAAAAATAGTGGTTTAAGAAAATGGAAACTAATAAAATTGAAAATAGTAAAATACGAGAAAAATAAAAAAAAATAAAAAAAGTAAACTATTAAATGTATATAAGATTTATAATATATCAAAACTAAACGTAGGATAATTATAATTCACGAGATCATGATATTTGTCACAGTTAATTTAGATCGTGACACGTGTCAATGTAATAATACAAACTTTCCAAACAATAAAAAATAAGAAAAAAATTGTGGTTTAAGAAAATGGAAACTAATAAAATCGAAAATAGTAAAGTACAAAAAAATAGAAAATAAAAAGTAAACTATTAAATGNTATTTCATCCGCATATCACGCGGGATCTAATCTAGTATATATATATATATATATATATATATATATATGTGCTATATCATTTTTCTCACCCTCCCTATAATTTCGTTAGTAACGGTTTGGCTTCACTATCGAACCTTATCTGTTTGGGCATTACCAAGAAGAAGCTGAGGAAACCAAGGGCTCGTGGACCAGTGGTAGCAGCGAATTCGCTGGCGTGGGTATGTGCCCCGCCCCTGGTTTCGAATCCTTTTGGCCACCTATCCGCATTTAAATCAGCACATTGATGTCGTGAATCCCGGAGTTGGGCCGCCAAAGATTAGTCTGGATCTAGAAAGCCTAGGATCACTCTGGTTTAAAAAAAAAAAGACGAAGCTGAGGGTTTTAGCGAGGTTTCAATATTGATAATAAAAATGTTGAGGATGAAAATATAATAAATTAAAAGTTTGAGGATGAAATAAGGAAACAAAAAAAGAATATGTCGGAACGGAAAAAAAAGGGAACCTGTCAGACAACCATGCGACCACCCTAGCTAGGTCAAGACCAAACTAGGTAGCGATCCTCTACAGCACAAAGATTCCGAGGAGAATCATAGCCGTCAATCACACTCAAATCGCACGGCCATGATTCATCAACCAGGTTTGAGGGCCTGTCTCCTTAGAAATCAAGGATACAGAAGTAAGAGCCTATAAGACAGATCCTGTTCAAGTAAGGTCGTGACCACTGATGTTTTTTGCCCATATATAAACAAGCTATATTTACTCTGTGTTTCCGATGTGGGACTCTTGTTTCCCCACTTTATACAAGCTTTTTATGAAACGTGTAAATTAGTTATTTAGAATTAGAGGAAGAGATACTCATAAGGGTTCCACCTGTATCTCTAGCTCGCTTCAAATCCGTTTGTAGAGAATGGAACACTCTTTTCGAGGAGAAGAGATTCATCAACAACAACTTTGATTCCAAGATCTATTCGATAAGCGTCAATCTCAATTATGACGATGATCCAAATATCAAAGTGCGTGAGTTAACCATCTCCTTTGATATTCCCGGTTTAGCCTCGGCTAACTGCGATGGACTCTTCTTCTTCTATGACAAGGTTAAAGGAGCCACGGTTTGGAACCCGTGTTTGAGACAGAGTAGATTAATTGAGCCTGAACCATTCTATATATGTGGCATGGGTTACGATAGTAGTAGACCCGAAAAGAGTTACAAGATCGTTGGATATACTTCTTATCTCTACCACCTGAGATTTTCCATCTACGACTTTGCAACCAATTCATGCAAGTTTTTTGATGATAACCAATACGAAGGAGAGTCCAGACAATGGTTATATGATAATCATGTATCCCTGAATGGAAATTTTTACTGGACTGTTTTAATAATCTCGAAACTCGTCACTGTTTCATCAGAATCCTCGATTGTTCGAAAGAGATACTGAAGACCTTTTGTACTCTACCGTGTAAGAAGAAAGCTTTTTTCCATACTCTTGTCCTTTCGGTTTTCAAGGGAGATCGGTTCTCGTTGTTAGAACAATGCGATAAAACACGGGAGATTGAGATTTGGGTGACAAAGAAGAAAATTACTAATGGGGATGATGGAGACGCTGTGGTGTGGATAAAGTTCATGAGTGTCTCGATACCTAACTCCTTTTGGTTATACATGGAGTATACAAGTTACTTTGTCGATAATAATATCTACGGGAAGAGCTTGGTCGTGTGTTGTCGCGACGAGACTAGACAGGCTTGCGTCTCTATTGTGAGGGGGAGATAAGTGCATAAAGATTGAGATAGATGATGTGGTTGGTGAGTTACAATGCTGCTCTGTTTATTCTCCCAGTTTGATCCCCATTCCTTGAGAGACTTTAGATGAAGAGAACAAGAAGATATTTACAAGTTTAATCTTATTATTATTTTACATTGTGGTTTTCTTATTTTTGGTTTTCTTAACTAACAATCTCTAAGTCTCAATTCATTGATATATACATTAAACAAAACCAACTTCCTGTGTGTTCTTGTTTATAATCTGAGGTTGTGATTATTACATTGTATTATGTTTTGTCATGAACCAACATTTTTTTGGACTCGGTTCTCACTAGTTCGAAAGGATACAATTTGTTAAGCCTAATTTTGTTAGTAGAGGTTTTATTAGAATCTAAACCAAACTGAACGAAAGATCATCAATTTATATTAACAATATTTTTGGATAATTGTGTTATGGGCCTTATGCCTTGGAACTTGTCAGTCCACATTGAGTCTTACAAAATGTTAACAAGTGTATGTTCCTCTATATCATCGTCCGGCAAAGTACTGTTATATTCATGCATCGTCACTTCGACACAACAAAGATGGGTAAAAACACAAAGATAGAGAGAGTGACAAAGGGAGAAAGAGCTCACCAAAACCAAAACCAACAAGAGACCGGATATATCCTACTGGAAATCCCCATAGACTGAGATCCGGAGAGCCTATAGAGAAGAGAACACCTATAGGCCGCTCAGAAAACACGAAAGAGTCTTAGGAGTGCAACGCCATGAAGAGGTTCTGCTTACGGGCATGTTCTGGGACAAGCCGGTCCATGGTTTCAGGAGGGATGCCAGAGAGCTCTGTACGTAGGACACAGATTCAAATGGAGAATGAAATGTGAGTACTACAGTACAATTAACCCCATGGAGAACACATTAGAGGGCCCAAGAGAACCCTACATCGATTATGGATTCAAATCTAAGTGATTAATAGGTCGGGATCAACCCACTACTATTCTTCCCCTAAAAAGGATTCCAACACGAAAAGAAGAAGTAGCAAATAAAGAACCGTACCTTGTGGTTTAAAATTGAAAAGTGGAGGAAGTGGCCGACCGCTTGGCAGACGAGTGTTTGGGTCTCTTAGCTCATCAAAGAACGGGTGGATACAAGCTTCAACCTATCAGAACACCATGAGACGTGGGTTTAGAGATTCCAATGCGGATTCCAAACATAATATGAAAGTAGAATCTGTAACAAAGTTGGACAAAACCATTAATAACTTACCGCTGTGCATCTCAAATTAGGAGAATACTGGAAGAACCTACAAACAAGATCTACTGCTTCAGGTGGCAAACGTTTTTGGAATACCTGATGATAACCACAAACACATGATGTAAGCAAAAGACATGACCTAATGACATCACTAAAGCCAAATCTAAGCACGGGGCACAAAAATGGAGAAAATTTCTATAGAGCAAGCCACAAACATTTTCATTAATTAAGACCACACAGAAATAATTTGTTTCAATCCCACAGTACTATGTCATTAGGTCATGTCTCTCATATGAAGTTGATTCACGACATATACTCCAATCAACCTCACTAAACGGAGACAACGCTTGGACAAATATTTACACTTAGAGCCCAACTGGTAAAACAACACCCTATTATTATTAGGTGATAATGGATAGTACTAGTGGCATACCTTATGCCAAGGATGAGGTTTTATCTGCGGAAATTTAAACTCCGTGTAATTTGGATTCATGCACTTGATCTCCTCCCTTGTTGGTGTACCCAAAACCTGCATGACAATTGAAAGCCCATGAAGAAAGAATATAAGAGTTCCTGGAAATTTGTTTGGTACAGTTGCAGCTGTAGTCTGATATGAAAAGACAGACAAGGACCTTTAAGATAAAGCTTTTAGGCAACTATTAGTCACTGCCAAGCCTAACACATGTGATTTTCTTTGCATTTAACACTAATCCTCAAAGAATTGATAGCAAGAAGACCACCTTAATGATTTCAACAAGCTGATCGACTCCACTTTCGCCAGGAAACAGAGGCTGAAACAAGTCCGCGAGAGCACAAACATCTAAGAGGGTGATAAATAGAATGAAAAGCACACTGCTAATGCAAAAACAGCGCTTCAACCTGTCCAAGAAGGAGTTCAGCCATCACACAGCCTGTGGACCATATGTCTATTGCAGTTGTGTACTCAGTGGCTCCGAAAATGAGCTCTGGGGCACGATAGTATCTTGAACAAATGTAAGAAATATTGGGTTCTCCTTTCACCTGTAGAACATGAACACATCATCTTCCAGGCATGGACTAAGAAAACTAAACCACTACGAGCTGATAGCTGATAAACATTACCAACACTTTCGCACTCCCAAAATCACAAATTTTCAGTTGATGTGTGTGTGGATTCACCTGCACATCACAATCGGTGTAAAGCCAAATATTAGTTCAGTTTAATTAAAACACGGCCACATTTTATAGAAAAATTATAATGAGTGGCAGGTAAGGTTCACAAGAAGAGAGACTTCTAAATATTTGAACCAAAGAAACAAAGCAGAATTTCCAGTTAAATTAACATTAGCGAGATGTATACATAGCCTCGCTTCTTAAACCCTCCAGGCATGTTATAATGAAATATTTATCATGTCAGCATCCAACCTACTAGAAAATGATAAAATATGTAGAAAGTAAATACCAGTGTCTTATAGTTATGTATACTAATTTCTTTGAAATCCTTACATGTGGTGGCAAAGAAATCAAACAAAAATAGCATACAGAAAAGAAGTGAAATCTGTCATCAACTTCATTCGGTGAGAAATAAATGGAACTTACTAGCAGGTTTTGAGGCTTAATATCACGGTGACAAAGACCACAGCAATTATGAAGGTAAGCAAGTGCCCTGCATATCTGTACCCAATAACATAAAATTCTCAAAAATCATTGGAGAATGTCAACAAATTATCAGGTCCAATTCACGGTTAGTTCAATACAATTTGGGGTGTTCCTTTGCATAGAGATGTCCATTATGTTCAACATTTCCAATTTCCAATGGCAAAGTACAATAGTAACAAAAACAATGGGAGCTTTGCTTTCCAGTTTACAATTTATCTAGCAAGACGAGGAAATCTAACGAACCACAAGTAACCATCTCACATATATCGAATGTCAGTTAGCTGCATGCTCATATTATTAATAAAACTGACTGTATCTTAAATTGTGAGAGAGTACTTATGACGCTTACATAAGGAAAAACAAAAAGAGGATCAAATCCAGGAAATAATCACCTGATAAGTGTAGAGTTTGACGTATATCAATGGCATCAGCTGGTTCATTCTACTGTAGCTTCTGGCAGTACGATTGACAGTCTCGGGAACAAATTCGAGGACAAGATTCAGATAAACCTCTTCATTTTCTGTTCTTGAATAGAAGCTATGCTTTAGAGCAACAACATTCGGATGATCTAGCATCTGCATAATTTGTAATTCTCTGTTCTTGTAGCGCTTGTCTTGTAAGACCTTCTTGATGGCAACAACCTCCCCAGTTTCTCTGCATTTAGCCTACCACAAGGAAACATTAAAAAAATGTTTGGGGGATCTTAACCAATAGTAAGAAAACGATAATCTGACTTACTTGGAAAACCATTCCAAATGAACCAGTTCCCACTACGTGTTCTGCTATGTAACTGACTGTCTGTCAATCGAAGATAAACATTTGTATAAGAATCATTTAGATACTAAAGTTCTAGAA
Organism: Eutrema yunnanense; assembly: GCA_002933935.1. Classification (NCBI taxonomy): domain Eukaryota; kingdom Viridiplantae; phylum Streptophyta; class Magnoliopsida; order Brassicales; family Brassicaceae; genus Eutrema; species Eutrema yunnanense. The sequence goes on along the minus strand of PKML01071751.1, from coordinate 531,216 downwards.
ACAAATTATAAATAACCATCTAACCTGTCTTGATTGACCATTTCGTCCACGGAGTGTGGTTCTGATCACATGGCCAGGTTCTGCACCAGCACCATCAATGATATCTGGTTCACTGTCCTGCGACATAGCAAAAAAACATCAAATACACGTTAAACTACTTCATCAAATAGATGAGCGCATGAGAAGGACGATAAGCTAGAACAGTTCCAAGGAGAAATAAACGCCTAAAAAGGAGATGCAATACAGTATAAGCTTACTCTCTCCTCATCAGCATCTGTCTTGTCCCTTATCCTCATCTCAAGCATATCTCTGTTCAACCAATCAACTGAACTAGAAGTGTTCTTTACAGCTTTTGCGGATCTCGAACTGCCTACTCCATTTCCCAGGTGAGATTCCATGGTGATTGTTCTTGAGATAACACTTACTAGTACTTGATGGCACGATAATCCTTAGCAAGTTGGTGTCCCATCCCATCAAAGCACCGGTCTTCCTAGTAGAATTTTAAGGTCGTTTTCATAAGAAATATCAGAACTCTTAAGCAGATAAGCAGGAGAAGAGGAACATGCAAACTCCCAAAGATCTCTAGTTGCTTATGTTCCCTTGATCAATCACTACAAAACATTTCAGCCAACAAAGAAAAAAATGAAAGAAGAGACATATTAGCAGAAGATATGGACCATTTACATGTGAACAAAGGAATCAAATTAACAGAGACCTAGTTTCCAAGCTTACAATAAATTTGTTCTGAAGTTGTAATGATCACATAGAAACACGAAAAGTCAAATTCGTAATTAAATTTTCAGCTTTTTCGAAGAAGCATTAAACTATGAAATAGTGGTGATAACACAATACTAAAGGTTTCCACTTGGCAAAATTGAAACCCAGACGAATTATGACAAACCAGATCTGTTCTTAACTAAAGCCGACAAAGGCTTGTCCTTTACTCAGTTTCTACACTAACAAAAAAAACCCAGAAAATCAGTAAGTTACTAGAAAGAAAGAAAAAAACCCTAAATTCCTCCAAAGAAAAGAGGTCAAAATTGCACATTTAAAAGCAAAAGAAGCGAAACGTTTCAACTGATTCGAAGCGGAAGAAGAAACCGAAGATGATCGATCACCTTGAGCTGTACTGAAGAAGAACCGAAGGTAAAAAATCAAGTATTTGATGATCGTCTTCTTCGATTAAAATAAAATCGACAATATTTTTTCTGTTGAATTTTGATCACAAATGGAAAAAGCTGATCACTAGATTTTACTTGTTTCTTTGTGTTTTTTGTTTTTGTTTTTTTTTCCTTTTCTTTGTCTGTGCTTTCTTTTGTCGATTTTTTTACCGGTTTTTTGAAACAAAAGAGGTTCGAGATATAATAAAGGAATTAAAATCGGAAAATCGGATTTTTAACATCAAAGTTCAATTCACTAACACATTAAATCTCGAAACTTTTGCGCTATCATAAACCATCAAACTAAAGAAACTTCGATGCTTAATGAATAATCAAAAGTAAAAAATGTACTCCCTATGTTTCACAAATAGTATCACTTTGACACATTTCACACATATTAAATTTTTTTATAATTTTACTAATATACCTATAATTAATTCAAAATGATTTAATTACAAAGGTTATTAGCTTTGGGTAAAGGGTAATTTAGAAAATTAGTTGAAAAAATTGCATTGAAAATGTAAAACGACAGTCTTTTTGAAACAAAAAATTATCTCTAAAACGACACTCTTTGTGAAACGGAGGGAGTATATCATTTTTTGAAAAATAACATCATGAATAATCTTGAAGAAACTCAATTGGCCTAATAAAAATATGCAAAATGTTCAAAGTTTTTTCCTTTTTTCTTTGTTAACATAAATGTTCAAACTTATGTCTAAATAATTCTCAGACCCATCCATCTCATTAGAGTTTTTGTTTTTTTTCCATCTATTTTGATTAGGAAGAACTAAACATAAATAACATTTTTTTCCTCGACATAAAGAATATTAAAAAGTTTTTTTACGAAATTTTTTTTTAGTGTTCGGGTGGAATTTTGAATCATTGTAACGGTTGAATTTATTCTCTGAGAGAAACTCTATGTGTGAAATAACCGACGAGCCTAGGATAAAATTTCCATCCACTACGATTCAAGATTGTGCTCTTTCTGGGCCTTTCCTCTAGGCCTATGATTATTGAGCTTGCTCTACAACAAAAACATGGTCAATACAGTCTCCAAGGGAAATAGAAAAGGTGAATCTCCCGACGACTCTCTGACGCTCTAGTCAAATGGGGCAATGTGACTAGACGAAGAATCTGGTTTCCGAGAGGAGAAGTAAGGTAGTAGTTCTAGGTCTTAGCTGGTGAGGATCTAAAACCTAATGTGATGTTTAGTATAAGGATGAAGAAGGAAACTATCCTCCGGATCAAGAGAGTTGGAGCTTCCCGTCAGATAGGTGAGGTCAGGAGGGACCTCGAGAATATTTGGTGGGAAGAGATACGTATCTTTCCGACTCGCAGGTCAGATTTTCAATGATGCACCTCGGTGTGGCTCGGCCTAGACATCGTGAGCTTAGACATTCATCTCCTCCTGGTAGTTTTCTGGATGGGTTTAAAGGTTTCTATGCCTTAAACCTTTTGCGAGGATTCCTCCTCTCTAGCTTCCTGCCTTTTGCTCTTTTTCCTGCACTTTGTTATCTTTTCTTCTCATCCGTCCCTCTCCCCCCTTCTTCTTTCTTTTTGTTTTTGAGAGGATTTTTATCTACTATAAGTGGGTCATTCGCGTGGGTTGGATATGACCGGGTAGGTTACGTGGATACATGTGTGGTCTTGTCACTCTAGAGCAAGTAAACTTTTTCCACTACAAGAAAACACCTCTTTCACAAATTACGACGGCAGAATTCGATGTAAAATCGTCGCTAATAGGGCGTACCATCGAATTTACAACAAAATTGGATTCGTTGTAAATCGATTGACGTAAATTGTAAATCGTCGTAAATTCGTCGGCAAATGTATGAGGGCAAACAAATCATCGTAAAATCGTCGGAACAAAACGTCGTAAATATTATTTCAAAGTTACGATGAATAAGAACGGTGGAGAATCGAAGACAATTTACGAATAAATTACGTCCAATTTATGAGGATTTTTTGGGCAGATATTCGTCATAAATCCGAGGTAAACTTTTCCTCATAAATTCGTCGTAATACGGACACCGTCGTATTATCGTCGTAAACCAATCATTGTAAAATCATCGTAAATTTACAATGTTTTTACAACGATTGTTATTTTTATAATTAATTAATATGATTTATATTTATAATTTATTTTATTTTTATAATTTAATTAATTTTGAAAGTAAAATTTGAAAAGAAAACAAATCTATATCTATAACTAGATAAAGTTAGCTTTCTCTCTTCCCATGAAGACACCACATTGTCCACATCATTGCCACATCATATTTTTTTATTTAATCATTTTAATTTCAAATTTAATACATAATTTTTTTGATAAAAATTTAATACACATACTAAATATACATACTAATTATAAATTTGGTTTTAACATTATGAAAAGAATTTGAAAAGGCATTATTCATATTCTAAATTAAACCAGAAAATTATAAACTTATATGAATATAGTTCATTGAAATAATAACATGTTTAATAAACTTGGTTATCCTAATATATTCAACTTTTATAAATATTTAATTAGATTAAGTTGTATCGCAAATATTATTAAAAAAAACTAAAATATCAAACAAGTCATAACAATTAAACAAATAAGTTAATATGTAACTAAATTCATATAGCAAAATATAAGTTGGTGAGTTTTACATCTAATAAAGAGACAAATAAATAAAATTAAGGTATAATTAAAATAATAATTGCAATTATACATAACTATGAAAAAGAGAATAAGAGCAAAAACAATTAAGAAACAGATTAAAAGTATTTACACAAAAATATAAATTAAGTTTGAAAATTTAAGATCGTTGTGTTTTGTGATATTATTTTTAACAAAAAAAATTTAAAATGTAACTACAAGATGAGAAGAAAATAAAAGCTTTGTAAATGCAAAATATATATCATGTGATGTATATATATTTCAATTCTCATAATAATTACCATCCATTAATACAATAGTTTTCCCTAAAATTTGGAAAGATATTTACTTAATAAAAGATATATTATATATAACTAACCTAAAGAAACTTTAATTTAATAATTTAGTTTATCAGTTTATTTATATAGTTTAGAAAAACTATAAAATTTAGTGTTTATAAATTATGGATTAGTTTTTTCTAATTAAAATCAAAAAATGTTGTGATTTCAAACAATCACTAAGGATTAATTCCAAATGAAATGTATAAGAGTTTTAAATCAATTTCTTAAAACATTTATAATTTGAATAAAATAAAATTACTAATTAATCGTTTTTTATGACAAATTTTTGGGATGTGTTAGTTGATTTTAAGTGAGTTATAGGAGAGAAATAATACAAATCATTTTTATGGTTAGTAATTAGTGTTCGAGAATGGAAACAAATATTCATTCAATAAAAGAATACTTGCATGAGTTTAAAGAAACTCGAATGACAACTGAGAATCTTTGATGGGTATGCAATAATGCATGTCATGATAGTCGAACTGTGGTATCCCAAAATGATAATATTTTCAAGCCAACCATTGAGATGATGAATGGTTGAGGTCCTTACGAAAATTCTATAATGTTTAAGTCAGAAAAGAGATATCGAAATTCGAAAAAGGTAAAACGAGAGAAAGATGGTGAATATTATATTTAAATCAGATCAAAATGTGGTATACGGTTCAATTTCCAGTGTTGGAGAGAAAGAGAGAGAGGGATTATGAATGCATCGCGGAAACACGTCAGATGTTTCCGGAATGAGATTAATGTCAAATGAATAGACATTTGATCCATATTTGAAAATAGTGAAATATATGTATCAATTATTCTCTAACGTGGGTTTTGAACCCTTCAAACTTTATTCTAATTTTCCATTGTGTGAAATATATGGATTTTCAAAACTTTGACTGATATAGATATGTAAACCGAATTTGGTGATTGGTTTTTGTTGTACTTAGTTATGACTTATGAGCATTAGATGTTAAAGTGCAAGATGTTTCGGTGGATATGACTTATCGCCTATAACTCCAACAAGATTGAGTATTTTTTATGCGCGTCTCATCTATTTTATAACTACATAAAAACAATGATATAAAATGTCGCGTGAATCGCGGCTAACCCACTAGTATATTATATAATAAACTTTTATTACAAAATATATTAAAAACTAATTATCGAGATCTATTTCGGAATCGCCGAAATCCGCAAAATTGTCTTTAGGAGCTTGTCGTCGTTGCTCTTTCGTCACATGCTTATCTCCCGGCTGACGGTTTTCCCCCGCTCCTTGTGCCGCTGTCGCCTTTTCATCCGCTCGTCGTTGCCGCTTTACCTTCAATTTGGTTGCAACGATCGGGTAGTCGAGTGCTACTATCTCGAAGATTGAGTCGTACTCCGGAAGCTCGTCTTGAACCTCATGCTGATACGCGGTTTGAGTCTCTTGTAGACTCGTAATCCTAGCACATAAGACGACTGGATCTTCATCTGGCGGTTGTTGTCGCGGAGCATATGACAAGGCGGTCGGAACATCCCATATAAATCTCATCGCTATGACCTTCTCCTTTTTCTTAGGCGCAATCAACTTTTAAAATTATAGTTAGAATTTAAAAATAACACTTAAAATTAATAAGTATTAATTTATTTTATATACCTCTTCGAAGATCATGTCAATATCGGATGCGGTTAAACCTCCGGGCTGGACCGACGAACAGCCATGTGATAGCTGAGAGAGTTGTGTCTCTCGCTCGGTGACTTTGGAAGTCACCTCGTTGAAGATCATCTCGGCCTTCTCTGAAACGAAGACACCATTCTTCTTCCGGTGTGTCTGCTCAAAAACCTTCGTCATCGGAAGGAGTACACCTCCGTTATCAGCAGCCTAAGAAAAAAAAATAACGTTGTTCAAATCAAGTAAATAACTATATATAATCGAAATAATTTAAATAAATTTAATTACTATTTGTATATAAATGCCCGCAGAAGGCATTAGATCGGTTGTATGAGGCAAAGCCACGGGATTGCCGTATGGACCAACGGTGTTGCAGATCCACCCAATACCGCACCAAGCCGTCCCAAACTGCTTTCTTCATGTGAATGAGCCTTGCATCATCGCCATTGACCTTCCATTGTTTCTTCCAATCATAATCATTGTTGTTGAGGCGAAACTTCACCTTCTCGAGGAACAATTTCTCCACCTCGTCATGAATCGATAGATCTCAGTTATATTTTGGCTGCATGAGAAACAAAATAATTAAATAATTTATGAAATTAGATTAACTATATATATTGAAGAAATAAAAATAATGAAATAAAAAGAAATTAGTTATACCGCAAACATATTGAACCATGTGTCCTTGATGTGTGTCGGAAGCTGGGACCATTTGGCATGAGGCTCAGAAAAATAGGACTTGATGATGTCAGAAACGGTGTGACCAACCTTACTCTCCACACCAAACCTGAAATAATAATTCAAAAAATATATTAATTAAATAAAAATATGTAATAATAAATGTAATTACAAAAAAACTTTTACCATTATGCGTTGTTAGTACGGTCTGGGTCTAATCTCTTAAGCCTATGACGGCCCGACTGTGCAGACAAATCCTGAACCGTCATATGTGCATATGAGGCGGCGCACGTCCTACACCTTGCGGAACCGGAGGTGGTGGTAGCGGTGGAGCATTATGTGTTTGCGTCGGCGGGACGACATCAGTCTAAATAGCTGAAGAATGCACGGGATGTCCACCGATTGATGTCCCACCACCATCAGTCAAAAACTGAGCGTAGTGGTTACGACGAGATGGCCTCATCTTCATTAAACAAGCAAAAAAATAGATTTTTCATTTCGATCTAAACAATTTCATTACTATCTACAAATTATATGAAATTCCTATTTTTCAATTTTTATTCCATTCCTATCAATCAATTTGATTCCGTTTCTAACTAACTATTTCATTATGTTTCATATATATACTAACCTAATATAAATACAAATTAAAATAAAAAACTTAATTTCTTACCTTGTTTTTGTGAGAAATTAGCGAGAGAGACGGGAGAGGCGATAGAGATTTAGTATGAGATTTGAGAGAAAATTATCAAATGAGAGATCTGAGCGTGTTTATATATATTTTGTGACAGTAGTAAAATTGTCGTAAATTTACGACGATTCCTCACAAAATTGCCGTAACCGTTGGAATTTGAGGTTTTTCATTTTTCCACATGCGGCAATATTAAATTCAGCATTTACGACGATTCCTCGCGAAATCGTCGTAAATGTTGAATTTAAATTTTTGATTTTCCGCACCTGGGAACAATTGAATTCCAAATCTAAGACGATTATACGAAGAATCATCGTAAATTTGAAAATTATAAAAAAATTAGTTTCTTTTATTTGATCATATTCTTATTTAGTTTCTTAAGAATCGTAATCCACTATTGTCCTTAGTAATATTAGATATTGCAAATAACACATACTAATACTAAGGAAAATATTTGGATTACGATTTTTTGAAACTTTCGAATTGGATATTATGATCTTAGAAAGTGTACGTAAAGAAATTTGTTGGATTTATAATTCTTTTCACCCAGGGAAGAAGACGACATGGAAGATTTGGGGAAGGGTTAAACGGGTTTAGGATGAAGATAAAACTCTTCCCCAAATCTTTCATGTCGCTTCTTCGACTCTGAAAGTGTTTAAATTTTTTTATGGAATTAGGCGATTGAAGAGGATTGCATCGATCTCCGCTTTGATCGGAAACCGATATAGCCCTCCGCAATCGCCTAAGCATCCTGATTTTAGTAATCCATATAATGAGTTGTGTTAAAATTGTGAGAAAACAAATGAGGATGGAAGAGTATTTATAGGAGAATATGGGTATCTTACAACGAATTTACAACGATTCCGAGAAAGGATTTAGGGTATAGGGCATAGTTACGGCGAATGTACATTGATTAACTTTGCGACGATGTTACATCCAAATTCGTCGTAAATTTACGATGATTCCTCACAAAATCCGTCGTGAACCTTTACCCTAAACCCTAAATCATAAAAAATCATAATTTCAAAACTCTTTAAAACATTAATTACTGAAATTTGAATTATTTAATTTCATTAGGTTCGAATATATGGTACGTACCGAACCCGAACCGAAAACCCCGAAAACTGAAAATATATTGAAACGATGTGTTGTCTTTGAAATATTGCAAAATTCCCAAACCCGAACCGAACCCAAAAAACCTAAAAATCTATAATCTATTTTAAAATCATCTATTCTTTAATCTCAGTACAAAGGAAACGGAAAACCAGCAGATAGTAGTATTGTCGTTACCTTATTTGCTGTCGATTTCAAATAAATGAACTTTCCCTGCTTTTCCCCAATTCTGTAAAAACCCCAAGTCCAAATAACTTTGGGTGAACAAATTATATAAACCACTCCTAAAAATTATTATTTTCCCGCTAACAAGATGAATTTATTTTCCCGCCGGGAGTAAATAGAGATTTATGTATATAAAAAAACTTTTCTATTTGACAAATTACATATTTTGTTAAATTGGAAAGAAAAAAAAATCATGAACGATACGATAACTACGCATCCACCGTTAAAGCTTGAGACTCGATCAATAGCTATAATGATGGACGATATTTAATTTTCAAAGAAAGATTAATATTGTTTACTAAAATGTTGTTGTTTATAATTTTTAATAGTTTTTTTCTCTAGAATTATCAGTTGTTGTTTAACTTCAAATATCCATTTTTCATCTTTAATTATAGTCTTAAGCCGTGTAATGATATATCAATTTTATGCATATCGGATTAGCCTCCTCTGCTCCGACCTTCCTTTTTCGTACCTCTCACATCTAGCCTCCCTTAGCCGCCTCCGGCCATGGGGACGCCTCCACTTTCATCTGATCCGACAGTTTCCACCCCCACAGCATCCCACAAAACTTCCTGGAGACAAGTCCTCTCTGATAACACTCAAATCTCTCCTTACTGATGTTGAAATCATTGACGGTGTTGCCCAAGCTTCTATCCCGAAAGAAGTTCTACAGCACTCACAGCCTCTTTGGACGAACTACAACGTTGGATACTTCATTGGTGACGCCCCCCATATTGGGAAAGTTCATGCTACTGTCAACCGTATTTGGTCTTCTCAAAACAGGCCCTTGAAGATTGATGCACAATTTTTAAATCCCAGAACAGTTCTCTTTCGTATTGCAGATCCTCAGACTCGCTCTAGAGTTCTTCGACGCCATTTCTGGCACATATCAGATATACCTTTGGTGGTACAGGAATGGAACCCCCGAACTTCACACTTAAAACCTGATCTCACATTTATGCCTATATGGGTGGATTTCAAAGAAGTACCTGACCACCTCTACTCCGAAGTGGGTTTGAAGTTTCTTGGAAACCTTATTGGCTCTTCGCAGAAACTCCATCCAAATACGGAGAGATGTGTCCGTTTGGACGTGGCTCGGGTGCTTGTGGTTGTTAACCTGGACAAGCCTCTCCCACAATCGATCTCCCTAAAATCTTATACGGATATCAAAATAGCAGTAAGCTATCCGTGGTTACCCTCGAGATGTGTTACATGCAATTCATGGGGCCATACCGAGGCAGACTGTGACAAACTGCGGATGGGTTCTGTTGTGATGCAGACACACCAGAAGTGTAACATCCGTAATCCATTAATTGGGTTTAATTTGACATTTTAGAAGTTTGGGGGGGGGGTTAAATTGAATAAATCAATTTTATCGGGGGTGTAATTGATATTCTTGAAAGTTTTGGGGTCAACTTTCGGAAAGGGAGGAAGGGTGAGGACCTGTTGGTGTAATAAGAAAACTTGAATACACCTATGTATATATGTGTGTATGTATCGCAGTTTCCGAGTTTTCATCGAACCCTAGCCGTCAAGGAGAAAGAGTTGCGCTGGTTTTCGGCGTGGAAGCAAGGAGAAGCTTCGAGGCCACACCTCCCTCTTTCACGGTGGATTAATAGAAGGTTATTCATCCCGGGGAGTTCTAGAAAATTGCTGAATTTTCTCGTGAAACTTTCTGTGCGGGAATAAGGTGAGTGCATGACCATAGGCGTAATTAAATAATTGTGATAATTGATGTGATTTCGTGATTATAGGCCGTTTACGATCTCGGAGGGTCTAGATCGAGTGTTTCATGAGATGTTTGGTTTATTCGGTATTTTCGTGATAGTCTATATTAATTATCTTAATTATTTGTTAGCCTGTAGATGGGAGGATTGTCTCACTAAGTATTTTTCGAAATACTTATGCATCTCTTATGTTTTAATTGATGCAGGAAAAGGGAAGGTGTGACCGTGGGATCAGGGCGAGGAAGAGGGGGTGATCTAGACTTGTCGTTTATTTGGTGATTTTATTTAATAATTTATGACCTTGATTATTCGGATTTTTAATCTTGGACCGGGAATTAATTTGTGAGGTTCAATTATTATTATTTATGGGATTTTAGTAATTATTTGCAAAAAAAAAAAACAAAGAAAATGGGTGCGGTTGTTTCAAGAAGGGTAAAGGGAAAATTACAGAGGGAAAAGATTTGATTCTAGGAAATCCGTCTGAAATTGAAACGGTTCAGAGCTCAGCACTCATGCAAGAAGGTAGTGACGGGAAGCGTGATACACCTGAAGGCATCATTGAACCGGGGTCTCCTAAGATAAATGACGAAGTATCAGACACTGCAGATTTGATTTGGAAAACAGTTGTCAAAGGAGGGAAAAGTTCTAGCCCAAAGTATGTTCAAAATCCTTATGGTTCAAATGGAAATGGCCATACTGAAAAGAAGAAATCCGAAGAAGTGCTATCTCCCACACGTTTTAACCTTCTTGCTGTCAACGAAGAAGAAGAAAACGAAACAGAGGAGGGGGAAATCGAAGATGATGTAACGGTGAAGGAAACCGCTATTGAGAGCTCATCATCATCGGAGGATGATATTCCCATGATCCAACATAAACCGAAAGGCAGCATCGGGAAGCGTAGTAAAAGCAGACCACCTAAAAAGATTGTTACCCTTCAGAAAGAGCAGAAAATTACCCATCAACACAACACCACTAAAAAGTCCTCCTCACGGAGGAACTAATGATCATGACGTCTTTTTTTGCGTGGAATACTCGGGGCTTCAATAAAAAGCGCAAACAAAATAATGTTCGATCATGGCTACAAACAGCAAAACCTACTTTCAGCTGTCTTCTTGAAACACGTGTTGCTAAAAACAACAGTGATGACATCATTGAATCTGTCTTTCAAGGATGGAAATACGTCACCAACTACGAGTATCATCGTCTCGGCCGTATATGGCTGTTATGGTCGGAAAACGTTGTCATTACTACTCTGTACATGAGCCCACATATGATTACTGTTGGAGTCCAAACCTACTCGGGTGAGGAGTTTCTATGTTCATGTGTTTATGCTTCAAACTTCCGGGATGAGCGGAAGATACTCTGGGATGAAATTAAACAGAACCGCAATCTATTTGCTGCAGTAAACGTCCCCTGGATAATTCTCGGAGACTTTAACGTGACACTCAGCTCCGATGAGCATTCTAGACATCTCGATTACTTAGGGGATCAAGCTGGTATGTTTGAATTTCAATCTCTCGTTTCCGATTGTGAGCTCACTGACCTTGCTTACACGGGTCCTAAACTCACCTGGTGGAACCATCAAGAACGAGATCCCATCGGGAAAAAACTTGATCGAGCCCTAGTAAATACCGAATGGAATATCAAATTCTCCCACTCCTCTGCCCATTTTGAAGCAAATGGTATCTCCGACCATTCCCGCTGCATAGTGAAAATGTCACAAGATGCACCTAGGAAGAGGCACCACTTCCAATTCTTCAACTACCTGACAGAGCACCCGCAATTCTCCGAGACTGTCTCGACTATTTGGGCTCATACTGATCCTCTTTTCCACTCCCGTACTGCTTTACTCCGTTTCCATCATAAACTGAAACTCTTAAAGGCGTCTCTCCGGGCTCTGAACCGTGATCGTTACGGAGACATCACGAATCGAACTCGCATTGCCTTTGCAGTTTTATGTGAGAGACAGAGCACACTTCTCCTCGATCCTACCACGGCAAACTTTGAAGCCGAATCAGCTGCGGCCAGAGAATGGGAATATCTGGTCGACATCGAAGAAAAATTCTTCCAGCAGAAATCCCGAATTACATGGCTGAAAAATGGAGATCGAAACACCACATTCTTTCATCGAGCAGCTCAAATTCGGAAACTTCGTAACTCTATAAAACGATTAATTACTGCTGAAGGGGCAGCCCTAACGGATCCTGACGACATCAAATCAGAAGCCGCAAGGTATTTCAAGGATTTTCTTCAGAACACAGCAACTACAGCTCCTCGAGATTTTCAGGATCTCTCAGAGCTGCTGGACTATCGCTGCTCGAGTGAGATGGCTGACAGACTGATCTCCATTGTAACTAAGGAAGAGATTAAAGAGGTACTTCTTTCTATGCCATCCAACAAAACACCAGGACCAGATGGATACACCAAAGAGTTCTATGTTGCAGCCTGGCCCATCGTCGGTGATGATTTCGTTACGGCTGTACAATCTTTTTTCTTGAATGGAGTTATGCCTCATGGAGTTAACGCTACAGTTCTTGCTCTAATCCCAAAAAAAAACAGATGCCAACACGATGAAAGATTTTAGGCCTATCTCTTGCTGCAATCTGATGTACAAAATCATATCCAAGATACTAGCCAATCGCCTCAAAACCATTCTCCCGGAAGCGATGCTCCCAAATCAGAGTGCGTTCATACAAGGTCGTCTTCTCCTTGAAAATGTGTTATTGGCTACTGAACTTGTGAAAGATTACCATAAGACGTCCATTGCTCCTCGTTGTGCATTAAAGATCGACATCACGAAAGCTTTTGATACTGTCCGCTGGGACTTTATTATCGAAGTTCTACGTGCTATGGGACTCCCGGAAGTTTTTGTCTCTTGGATATACAACTGTATCTCAACAGCCTCCTTCTCCGTATGCGTAAATGGGGAGTTAGCGGGTTTTTTTACTAGCTCTCGCGGTCTTCGGCAAGGCTGCTCTCTTTCACCTTATCTGTTTGTCATCGCCATAAACGTCTTATCCCACAGGCTAAATAGAGCAGCATATGAGGGACACTTCGGATTTCATCCTATGTGCAGCAAGCTCTCTCTCACCCATCTCAGCTTTGCAGATGATATGATCGTCTTCACTGACGGCACAAAACACTCACTCCGTGGAATTATAAAAGTTCTAAATGATTTTGAAAATGAATCGGGTTTGGCGATCAACGCAGCAAAGTCATCTCTCTTCATCGCGGGCAGAACATCACGGAGTCTCACGGAGATAGCACACGAGCTTGCTCTCCCTATAGAGCAACTCCCTATTCGGTATCTGGGGCTTCCTCTCACCACCAAAACTATGACACGGCTTGATTATGAGCCCTTAATAGATCAAATCCGAACTCGTATGCTATCTTGGTCCACAAAGTCCCTCTCTTTCTCCGGTAGGATCCAGCTTATCAAGTCTGTTATTACAAGCATCACAAACTTTTGGAGTTCAGCGTTCAAACTTCCCAAAAACTGTTACGCTACTATCGAAAGCATGTGTGCTGCCTTCCTGTGGTCAGGCTCTCCCCACATCACTTCAAAGGCAAAAGTAGCATGGAACGATGTTTGCTCCCCGAAGAGGGAAGGAGGTTTGGGCTTTCGGCGAATGTATGACACAGCCCGAGTCTTCTCACTCAAACTAATATGGAGATTATATGCCAACTCTGGCTCTTTATGGGTGCAATGGACCCGTGAATACCTGCTTCGGTACTCATCGTTCTGGGATATTTCCGAAAAGTCGACGAGAGGATCTTGGATTTGGAGGAAGCTTCTGAAGCTGAGGCCGATTGCTAAAACCTTCTTACGATCACATGTTCGAGATGGCAACTCAACCTCCTTTTGGTTTGATCATTGGCTTCCGATTGGTCCGCTAATTTCTATCACAGGAGATACAGGACCCAGAACCTTCGGAATCAACCGTACCGCCACAGTCTCAGAAGCTTGCGACGGGCCAGCCTGGTTTATTCGCCGGCGTCGAGGTCACCACCTCCAAGACCTGCTTCATCAGTTCAGAACTGCACCCGTCCCGTCTCTTGCAGCAGGAGAAGATATCTGGCTCTGGAAACATAGCACAAATGATTACAAAAGTGAGTTCTCTTCGTCAAAAACATGGAATATGATTCGCACTCAAGGGCAGCAGGTAGATTGGTACCACATTGTCTGGTTTTCCCAAGCCATTCCCAGGCAATCCTTTATGACTTGGCTGGCCATCCGGGATAGACTAGCCACGGGGGAACGTTGCCGTCAATGGTGATTAATTCAGCCATGTGTGCTCTGTGGGGAGCCAACAGAGTCCAGAGATCACCTTTTTTTTGGCTGTCCTTTCTCCTTCACTGTTTGGTCCCTCCTCTCCTCCCGTCTACTGGGTACAAAGATCAATCCAGACTGGCAAATCACCATGAACTCCATTAAGCGCAGCAGGCACAGCAAACATGACACCTTGATACTCCGTCTCCTCTTCCAAGCTTCGATTTACGGGTTATGGAGGGAACGAAATGAGAGACGTCATCACGGACCCTCCCACTCTCCTCAGCATATTGCAAACGTCATCCGAAAGGGAGTCACAAACCGTCTAACTTCACTACAACACGCTCCATATGGGATCCCCTCCACCCTTATGACTCGATGGAATGCTCTCATCGCTTAGCAAATCCATCACCACCTCGGCCTACTCTGTTTTTCTCTTATTGCGATGCTCTGCTTCTTAATTTATTTACGGTAGTAAACAGCTTAAGCTTTCAAGTGCTTCCCAACTTATGTACATATTTTTTCCTTTGTTGATCAATAATAATCACATTTCAACAAAAAAAAAAAAAAAAATTTTATGCATATCTGAACTTCTAACCCTAATTGATATCACTAATACTAATTAATACACTTTAACTTGATCATCATGTGTCTTTCAAACTTTTTTGATACAACTACTTTTCATGAGAAGACAAATCACAATTTATAGGTATACAAAGTAAAATTTATCGAGTGTATATATGGAATATACTTCTGTTTATGATCGTCTCTTACTTGTTTTTCAAAGAATGTTTTAAAATCGGTGTTCTCTCAAAAACATAGAGGAATCTCTAACGTGAGACCCAAAATATTGATTTTAAAGAATATGAGTTCGTGAAGCTCTCGGTCTGTGATAAAGATTATATGATTTTGTTGTTGAACCGCCTGGATGCGTTTATGATCTAACAACCTCTGAATCATTGAAGATTCGACTTTTGTGAGTTTGATCCACCCGACAGAGAGGTTTCTCAATATCGCAAACCCGAGGATGTTGAGAAGCCTCTATATTGGATGGATAAAACTCACAAACGTCGAATCTTCAATAACTCGAAGGTTGTTAGCCTGTAAACATATTCAAGAAGTTCAACAACAAACCGAGAAGTTCACATACTCAGATTCCTTAAAACAAACATTCCGTATCTCACAATAGAGATCTCTAATTATATTCCGCTCAGTTTCCCACATTCTTTGATTATCTGGGAAGAAGAGAAAGACGATGGCGAAGAATCTGAAGAAACGGAGGCTCTTTAGTGACAGTGCATCAGGCTGCCATTACAAAACTCTCTTGGTTAATATATTCCCCTTCTTGAATATCTGTCCAAGTAAGGGTTTTTATAAATTCTTATGGAAAACAAAAAAAATGGTCTAAGATATTTTACTAAAAAAATGAGTAATCAATAAAAATTCAGATAAAAAAACACTTTTCCACAGAAGAGAAAAAAGTTGGTACTATCGGAGTAAGAAGATGGGATTGAATTTTAACACATGGTTTAGAAAAACATATCCTAACACATTAGTATTTATCTTTTTTTGTTAAAATACTTTTTTTAAATAGTATATTTGATGTATATTTCAGTATATAGTATGTAATAAATTCGATTCAACTCACCATTGACCTCATATTACTCTTTTTATATAAAAAAAGTTGTTTGGGACTTAGCAAATTTCACTAGTAGAAATTTTTCGCATAGCCACGAATTAGACACGAAATAATTTGTGGCTTTTTTAAAAGCCACGAAAAAGCCACGAAAAATCACAGAATAGCCACGGAAAAGCCACAAAAGAATAAAAAAAGCCACGAAAAAATGGTCACGATTCTATAGCAACGAAAAAAATTCGTGGCTAAAGCTTTCGTGCCTATAGTATCGTGACCATTTTTTCGTGACTTTTTGGTTTTTTCGCGGCTTTTCCGTGGCTTTTTCGTGGCTATTCTATGATTTTTCATGGCTTTTCCGTGGCTTTTTCGTGGCATTTAAAAAAGCCACGAATTATTTCGTGTCTAATTCGTGGCTATGCGAGAAAATTCTACTAGTGTTTACACATCAGCATTATAAAATTTATCATTCGTTAAATATGAAGATTCATTTTTTTTCTTTCTTAATCTAAAGCTTCATGCATGGATTTAATAACATTAGCAAATAGTGCAAACTAACAAAAAATTCTGAAAATATCTATAAAACAAAAAAAACTCCTGAAACCAAAATCCTTCAACTCATGAAACATAAGTGAAGAAAATCTAAGGTGCGTAGCTCTTTGTTATAGAGGAACAAGAAATCGTTTTTATATACTTGTTATTATATTATTTGTTTGGTTTAGATGTTATAGGATACGTTGTTATTACATTTTACATGATTTTAAGTTTTTTTTTTTTTTTATCCACCTTGTTTTGAATCCATCTTTACATGTGTAGCAAAAGGAAATTTAGGCAAAATATTGATCAATTAAAGCAAAACACATGAACTATACTAAAAGTCTGAACCAACACTGTAACGTGATTTTGATCCTCGATGGATTTTGCATAACCCAAACTTTTGTTTCTCATTATCAAAGATTGATTTATATATGATTCAGATTTTTTTTGTTTTTGAAATTCTAGATGCAAATGAGATGATTAATTCAGTGTTGATTTGAAATTTGTTCATTGCAGGATTTTGATTGAAAACCAAGATGAATACTAAGAAAAGGAATTCAAGTGACCAACGAGACATATTATCAAGTCTACCGGATATACTTTTGATTATGATCATCTATTGCTTGCCTTTCAAGAAAAGTATTCAGACCAGCGTTCTTTCGAAAAGCTGGAGGAACCTATGCCATGA
Source organism: Eutrema yunnanense (assembly GCA_002933935.1). Classification (NCBI taxonomy): domain Eukaryota; kingdom Viridiplantae; phylum Streptophyta; class Magnoliopsida; order Brassicales; family Brassicaceae; genus Eutrema; species Eutrema yunnanense. The sequence goes on along the minus strand of PKML01071751.1, from coordinate 513,870 downwards.
AACCAAAAATATTGCTTTCAAAGAACCCGAGTACGTGTGCGGGTTTGACTCCAACAGATTTGTTGTGATTTCTTTTGTTCACTACATGCGTCAATGGGTGTCTAGATTTCGAGGTGAAGTCATTGAAAGTTTTGAGATTCATCTCTCCAATCCAGTGGGATTAGGGGCAGATATCGAGTACTTAATCGAATTCGCAGTCTCCAGACACGTGAGGAAGTTAGTTCTTGATTTCTCAAACCCTACTTGGAGAACTACTGATGATGTATCGTGGCGTGACATTTTTATTGAATTACCAGCATGCATTTACAATCAACAGTCCCTGGAATCGCTGTATATTTACGCATGCGGGTTTGAGCCCTTGAAATTCGCAAACCCGGAACTGCTAATAACTCTAATTTATTATTTCTATTGGATTATGATTTCTTCTTCATCTCTCTGTGTTTTCTTTGCTTTCATGTCTTAGTAATCTCTCTGTTAGGTTTTAGGGTTTCAAGGGAACTTCATGAATCGTTGAATCAGATTGGTTAGAATAGGGATCTATCTTCTAGTTCTTCATCTATTGTTGTTCTTAGTGTTGAAACTTGAGTAGCTACCTAGTTTCTGATCTTATGTTGTTTAACGCATCAAAAGTGTTTGTTTAAAAGCCTGAAAGAACATAGATGAGCAAAACGTCCTAACAAACGAAAGCTGATGTTAAGGCATTTTGTTAACATATCAAACTTGATCTTAAAGCATGTTTAGTTTCCTGAATTCAAACGACAATTTAGAATTTGAGGTTATTAGGCATAGTAATTAATACTACGACAGTAAGTTAATTATAAAACAGTGATTTGAGTTCTAGAACGTGCTTAATGATTTTCCTGCTTAATTCTCTGATTTGTGATTTTTAACTTCCTGCGAACTACCCAAAGACCTAGCGTTTCCCTCCATCAAACTTACATCGTTTTATCTGCATTCTAAGATTTTAAAAGTTACAAACCATACACAATTGCATTCGTCTTAGATTTACTTTCCTCCTGCATTCTCGTAGTGTTTCACTTGATCTCTGTGGATTCGATCCTAAAGTACTACATCGATATACCGTTAGATTGCGGTAGTGTGAACTTAAGTTTTTAATTGACCTAGTAAAAACACCTAAATAAATTTGGCGCCGTTGCCAGGGATCAATTGCGTTACCTACGAGTCTTGTACTAGAATTCAGACTAAGACACTAGTTTTTACTAACTTTTTATTTTATTCTTTTTTGTTTTTTATAGTTGAAGGTCATGGACTACAATGATTGGCTACAAGAAGAGGATGCCACATTTGATGAATACATTCAAGATGAGCCATACATGGAGCGACCATTTGATGAAAGTGTACTCACACCAAAACAAAAAGTGGAGTTGAATAAGTATCATGAAGAGAAATCAATTAAGATCAGGGCCGTGCCTAGTGAAGAAGTAAAGAAATATTCGCCTACATCACTCGATTTTTATGTAAAATTTAGAAAGCAAATTTTAAAACATATTATTCTATAGAATCTATCGGTAAAAATGCTAAGTTTTTGTTCTTGAGATTTGATCATCAATTCACCACTAATAAATATCTCGAGTGTTCTTTTTTATAATCAATACTTAATATCGAAAGTCAATTAATAGCTATTAGTCCATATTTCTTCACAATCTTGTAAATTTTGTTTCTTGTATTTATCCACACACTAGTTCTTTTTTTTTTTCCCCCACCACATTAGCTATTTGTTTCTTTCATCTCTTTACCAAATTCTTCTTTTTTATTATATTTTCCCTTTTTTTTTTGTATTTAATTTTACGATTAAAAACTATGTTATATACAAGCTATATTTTATATACTACCGTTTTATATTTTTATATCAAACATATAATAATTTAAGATCTATTCTTTTATAAATTTTTCTATTAACATTTTATTTCATAAAACTTTTTTGTTATCTTTTGTATTATTGTATAATTTAACAGTTCAATAAAAAACTATTTATTTTTGGCACGGCTTTGGATAAATAAGATGTCGCAAACCAAATCTGTACGTAAGATGTCGCAAACCAAATCTGTACGTAAGATGAATGTTCTCCATTTCGATCTTCAAGTTTCTCGATTGACTCACAGTTCTTTCTAACTGTAAAAGATCGATTGATTTACAGATTCCACTGTTAGAATTCAAGAGTATATCTTGCGGAATTAAGAGAATAGAGAAGGGATTGCTTAAGAGAATAATAGATTAGAGAGAATAGAGAAGAGTAGAGAGAATAAGTCTCCAAAGCTTGTATTATTGATACATGTTACATCTCTCTTTATAGAGAATCAAAAGAGAGCTTACAAAACCCTAAAAGAACTTTTTCTTTGAAAATGAGACGTTAGAGAACTAAAGGAGCCGTTGGAAGAGAGATGAGTATTTAATTCTCAAGAGCTTTTTTACTGAAGGTTCTGTGTTAACGACTGTGTCCTCGACACAGAGACTTGCTCAAGTTCCTGAAGATCCTGTGTTAACGACTGTGTCCTCGACACAGAGACTTGCTCAAGTTCCTGAAGATCCTGTGTTGACGACTGTGTCCTCGACACATAGGCTTACTTTACTTTTCCTTGTTCAATACTCCCCCTCAAGCTTAGCCGTAGAGACAATAAAAAGGCTAAGCTTGAAAACCCAAGAACATCACCTCATTAAAAATCTTAACATAGAAAACCACTTGGGACAAAACCATGCTAAGGGAAAAAGAGTGTGAAGTCCATGGATTAGGGGACATGAGATCAAGGGTGTGTAAGGTCCACAAGTCCTAGTTTGCCATAGATGTTGTTGCAAACCTTAAGACTTGCGGCCTTTGTGAAGATATCTGCCAATTGGTCTTCACTCCTTGTGTAACATGGCAAGATAACTCCTTCTTCAATCTTCTCACGAACCTTGTGGCAATCGATCTCAATATGCTTGGTTCTTTCATGGAACACTGAGTTAGTGGCAATGTGGATCGCGGCTTGGTTATCACAATGCATGGTGATTGGTCTTTCTTGCTCAATACCAAAGTCTTTAAGAAGAGCTTTGAGCAAAGTCAATTCACTAGTTAGCTTCCTCATAGCTCTGTATTCCGCTTCCGCACTTGAGCAAGATACAACATTTTGCTTCTTTGTCTTCCAAGTCACCAAATTTCCTCCAATGAAGGTACAATAACCGGTTGTAGACTTTCGATCTATTCTATCACCAGCCCAATCTGCATCACAATACCCAACAATCTCGGTGTTACCATTCCTTCCCATCCATATACCTTGGCCA